>JAYJMH010074186.1:0-10833 GCA_036873815.1 Phacellophora camtschatica | reverse complement strand
CCATTGTTTTTGGGCACCCCCCCCCCCCCCCCCGGGCTGTAGAAAACATTTATAGTTATCTTTGAGGGATCATATTAGTTTTCTTGAATGATTTTAAGTACCTTAAATTCACAAACATGAAGTACCTGCATTCTTAAACCTTAAAGAAACTTTGCTTGAAAAGGCAGTGCTGCTGTTTAAATGCTAAATTTCAAAAACAGAACGTGCATAATGCATTTATGTGAAACTTTTTAGCAATAAGAAGGATTTAATTTCAATTTTTTTTAGATACGTATGCAAACGTTTTTTAAAATACGTTAAGTTCATCAATCTCTAATCTTGGCATATGGCTTCATCCAGACTTTGTATTTTTTGCATTTGAGATACCAATGCCATGCAACACATTGCTTTTCTTCTTTCAGTTCTATCAAAAAGCAAGGCACTTGTAGCAAACCAAAATAAATCCGTTTTATATCATTAGACATCAAAGAATTATCTTCTTCTAGACAATTCAAGAATCCGTCATCACATTTACAAGAACTTATTGTGAATAGCCTCCAGTTGAATAAATTGTATTTCGTTGTAAATCTCGAAATAAAATTAGGACATTCGTCATGTTTCTTGCAACATTTGTCGGTTTTGGTAACATTTGTTGGTGAAGTTGAAGCAAGTTTTTTTTCACCAATTCCACACCACTGTGTGCCTGGGAAAATAAAAATATATGTTCTTACTCAATCTAAACATTGGGCAAAAGTAAATGTAAAAATAGTGTGTTACAGGCGGAAATTCAGTTTTTGAGTCAAACACCAAAAAGTGGCCTAATTTTCAGATGAATGCACAATTTTTCCAATAAAGGCCTATAAAATGAATACAAACATTCTTTGCTTTTTTTTAAACTGTTTCATGTCTACCACATTCAATAATCGACAGATTAAATTGTCAAATTTGATTGGTTCAACCCAGAGACGTAGGAAGCATTTGAATAATGGGGGCACAACATTTGAAGGGCACTTTGACCACGCCCATTTCTTTTATGACCACGCCCTAAACACCGCTCTCTCATTTCTGCTTGTAGGTATGATCTTTACATGAATTGACATACGGTTACATATACCTAAGACAGATGGAAAAATAACGTAAAACTTGCCAAAAATTAATAAAGAAATTATTCGTAAAGAAACGTTAATTTTTCCTTCCCTTACATTTTCTCAACCCATTTCAAGAAATTAGAAAATCGAAATTCTGACCATTAACAAGTACTGCACAAAATTGATCGAGCCCTCTCCGTGCTCCATCTGAAATAGCCTAAGACTTTATCTTCGCATTGACCACAGACTACAGTTTTTAACGGCATTTTTTGAAGGGGCTCTTCTTTTAACTTTTTGAGATTAAGCACGGGCATTTTTGTTGATTTTTTCAACATTAGAAAAGGCACTTTCTTGTTTTTTTTATTAACCTTCAAAAAAAGGTCCCTTTAATCTATTTTTTTGGGACTAAAAGGGACTCTAATTCGTGATTATAGAAGGGCACATTACAATTTTATCGGAGTAAAAAAAAGGCACTTTTCAATTTTTCACCTGAAAAAGGGCTCATTTTTCAATTTTGAGGGCACTTTTCCATGTTTGCAAAAAAGTGAGGGGACACGTGCCCCTAGTGCCCCCCGGTTCCTACGTCTCTGTAACCATTTACCAAAATTGTACCCTTTGATTTTCGACATCCACAGAGTTCTGGGGAGGACCTGCTTATTTTTGCAACGAGGAAACTTTAGTTGTTTCTGTTGTAAAAAAGGGAATAGAAACTAATATTACTGTTGCTAAGGTGACATTTAGAATAAATTTATAAAAGGCCTAAATCATCGCAGAAAACCAGGTGAAAAATTTTAAGTTCCTATTTTATTGAACTCTCCTAGCATATATAAATATTTGCCTTACTTTTTGGGTTTTTTCTGCTTGCATGTCTTTGGGTCTAGATTTTCCTTACTCCTTCCTAAAACGATGTTATCAAAGGTTACTTAATGTCATACGACCTATCACTTAATGGTGACCAATAAACTATCATTTATGGTTGCCTTTGACCTATTTATGGTAACCTACAAAACCCACATCCAACTCAGATGTTCATCCTTTCGAGTTCAGTAAATGAGTACCAGTTAAGACTGGGGAAAGCGGTCTAAACTGACTAGGGATATGAGTAGCCCACAACCCCTATCTCAAAGACTCTAGAGTAGCTCAAAGATTACACAGGTAGGAGCCTTTGATAGATTACTAATTAGATAGGAGCCTTTGGGTCGCCTTCGACTGCGACCAACCTATTTACTTATGGCCTATTATTACTTACTTTTTATTAACTTACTTACTTATGACCTTTTATCATTTATTGATTTATTTATCACTAATGTTTGTATGTATGAAAAACTTATTTTTCACAAATATTTATTTAACATATATTTTCTTTAACATTTAAGTTAGAATAATTTGCCACAATAAAAACAAGTCTATTTCCAATTGCTTAATGAGGAAGGTTTTTAAAGATCAAACTTTACACTCGGGTCGGAAGAAGGTTAATCACTTTTCTGGACTCTGGTTTATTGAAACCATTGAGGAATGTATCTTTAAAAAGGAAAATATATTTGACTTTATTAGTCACCAAAGCCGGAAATGTTTATCTCCAGTAATATCCTAAAATAATGGAACAACCGATGCTTTTTGGACAATTTAAATGTATCAAATGACTTTTTGCTATGTTGAAACATCATCAAAATATTATATTATGCACGATTTTTTTATGAGCAACTAAAGATTTTGCGTAGTACTGAAGTTGCTTAATTTGGGGCTTAAATAGTCCCTTTTCACGGCCACTGTGCTCTTCTACTGTGCTATTCTACTGTGCTCTTTTACTGTGCTCTGCAACGAAAGCTCGAGAGCTTGCTCCAATTGCAATTTGATAAATAACTTGCCTTTCGTTAGATGACTACTTCTATTTTATCTCAGAAATGGAGCTGGTTAATATTTAGACGTTTTTCAGTGCAGTTGTATATAAAGCAGTTGTCTATGCTGCCTTAATAAATCTTAATATAAAACATTGTGTAATTTGATAGTAAATTGATGTCAACAGTAATAATTACATATTATGTATTAACGCATGTTATCAACGTGAATGGGAGAGTATTAATTCTTCCAAAACAACAGTGGATCTTTTCTTTTCTTTTTATTCTTAGGTCTTTTGCGCATCCTGTATTCTTGGGTCTTTTGCGCATCCTTTATTCTTGGGTCTTCTGCGCATCCTTTATTCTTGGGTCGTGTTTCCCTGTTTTCAACAAAAAGAGTAATTAATCCAGAACCTTAGATTTTATTACCTTATTAAATATTCTGATTGTCATTGTATCGAGTTTTCTAAACAATGTTCACAAACATGTTTTTGTTGCTGATGATTAATTAGTAGATGGACAGTAAAATTGCGTAGTGAACGGAAATATTTGGTTAGTCGGAAATGGTAACACTTTCCTGTTTAGACGCAAACAGAATGTGAATACGTTTTGTTGGAAAATGCAAATATAAAGATGATAGAATAAAAACAGCTGGGTTATGATTTTGAATCTAGCGAGCTGGAGATCAAAATTTCCGCAAGGGCGGGGGCATCAAATTTACGATCAAAATGATGACCCATAATTTTGCTTATTCGAACGATCCACCGAGGGAAAATAAAAAAATAGATATATTTGTGAATAACGTCAAACTATAAAAGAGTTCCAAGTTTGTACGAGTTTTCTCATTTACATATTTCCCCTGCTACTCACTACGTCACATTACATTGTTATTTTTTCGAATCTACCCTTCGAAGTTCTCTTTTTTTGACACTAATTCTTGACTTCAAAGCTGTGACGAAGAGCAAAGCTGGAATCAAAAATTTTACTATTATTATTATTATTATCATTATTATTAATATTATCGCTATTGTACTATTTTTGACGAGAGTAGCGTAGCTGGAAAATTATGCTTTCCCCAAACCACGTTTTATTTATGCATCAGATGTTAAGGTATTCTTGGTTTTCATTCAAGATTTAAAAATTAATAAAACAAAGGTGTTGTAATGATTTCCTTACAAAGATGTTGTAATGAGCATGTAATTTTTTAAAGCTTTTCACCTGCGGAAGTTATGTTCGGAAGTATTGACAGAATAATTTAGTTAATCTTAAATGAAAATCTCCCATGAAAGAAACTGCAACAAATCGAGTAGAATTATGTTTGTAGAAGAATCTAAAGCTTCAGTCACGAATTGGCTTATTTGAACCACAAAAATATTTTACAGTAACCTTCACCAAAAATAAAAACAAAACAGAAATGTCGTGTCCCGGTGACAAACAATCTTATCTATCAGCATTTTGAATTTTATGTTGCAGCTTCCTCTCAGGAAAGAGACCATGGGGTTTAAGAGTTGCGGTGTTACGAAGAACCAAATGCACGGGTGATGAGAAACCAAAAAGTAGAGACTATAACATTTTTGCGCAGAGACTAACAATTCCTCTTCTAATTTCGTTTTAGGGCCTGTTTACATGAGGCGGGCTGGCCCACCTAAGTGAGCCAGCTCACTTAAGTGAGATAGTTTTTACAGGCGTTTACATGAGAGGATTTCCATCCCACTCAGGTGGGCCAGCCTCTGTTGTGTTTTCAAAACGAGATCTCTTAAATTTTTCGCGCGAAAAGTCAATTTGCACTCAAATAGCGCAAAACGAGATCTCTTGGATTTTTACGGCGACAATTTAGTTTGATTTATTTAAATTTGACAACAGACCGTGTTAGAAACTAAACTGGTTTCTGGCTTCAGTAAACTAAGAATTATATTTCATAAAATATTTTATTTTCTCGTGGACTAAGCTGAGGTACGAAAAGTAGTAAAAAGAGATGAAAACTGACAAATAGTTTCAAGACCAGAAAAATATTGAACCAGTGTTTATGACATTTTAGAGTCCTTGTTATCGGGGCGGAACCATTGGGGGACATTTTGGTTAGTTGGCCAACTCTCTCTGAAGAACCTCCCCCTCTCCTCATCTTCCGAGCGGAGCCCCACCCCTGCTTGTTATCAGTGAAATGTTGAGAAACGTTTCACCGGTAAAAGAGAACTTCTAATGATGAGAAAGTATGAAGCAATTAATATATCAAAAGGAAAACAAGCGAATGATTATAAATTATAATTCTTACATAAATTTCTCACAGCAATTTAATAAAAAAAATGATATGCAAAGAATAAGTTGAGAATTGTTGTGAGTAGAAAAAAGCTGAAAAACGAGGCTAAAAGAACTCATTAATTTGCTTCAGGTCATACCTACAACATCCATATCTCTTTAAGTGAAATTAAATAGATTAAAAAAAACCAAACATCTGGTGATTTCATTGGCAACAATTAATAGGATAGCGACAAAAATATCCGAAAACAGGGGTAAATAATCAAAATCAGGATCTTAAATAAGTGAGATACCACGAGTAGAAAAAACAGACGTTGCAACTTTAATATCACAATGCTTTTTATTTCAAATGCATTTCTGTCATATGAATAATAATAAAAAAGAAAGAGGTATGGCCTTGAATAAACTTGTAAATAAACTAGGTGGCCTTCCAATCCATGATAAAACTGTCTAGCAAATTCTGATTTAGCTGAAAAAATAGAAGGTCTTGCCTTCGTGTTTAAAACCAAACATTATCGCAGCAATGATCTTCCTTATATCACAATATTACGTATCATTGATCAACAATCAATGTATATGAAGAGTTCCCTTATCTGCTTCTTCAAATGCACAAGCCTAGCACACAATGCAGATTTTTATCGGCGAAACATGCGATTTTTGTTTTTGGTCTTTAGTCTTTGGTTGCCGCACACAGCACTATTTTTGTCTTCAGTCATCGAAAAATCTCAAAAAAGTTCTGCCGCCATTGTCTTTAATTTTCCTTTTGCATCATGTGACTTTTGCTGCCTCCTGATTTGTTCTTGTGATAATTTCTCAAAGATTTTTGTCGTCGATAACCGCATAAAGCACGATCTTCGTTTTTGTCGTAATAGAAAGTAAATACCAAACATGTTCGGTATGAAAAATTGTCGCTGACCATGAAAATCTTTGGTTGCGAACCAAAAAAAAAATTAGAAAAATTTGGTTTGGATGAAGTAGTTTTTTTTTGCCACCAGAGACATGCCTGGCAAATCTTCTAAAGTTTTTAAAATGATAGATGATCAACAATACGTCTGAACTGAATTAAATTAAATATAAGCAATCACGTTGATTTAATAATTGTCCTTGATTTTATTTATACAAAATGTCTAATATCTAACAAAAAATCTGTAAAAGGTATGTCCGATGTTACCACATTTTTAAGCTCCAAGTTTCATTGACTTGCAAACATGTTCTGTGGCTTCTTTCAGTCTGAAAAAAATTTAAAAATAAATAAAAAATCGTGATAATAAATCAATTTATAAAGACAATAATCAATTAATAAATTTATACAATAGTTTCAGATTAACCCTTGTTAAAGACTTGGTTCCACAAATGAATCGCCACTCGCGGTCTTTTTGACGAAGGTCAAACTCGGTCAAAGTAAGTGTCAATGATTATTTCTAGAAGAACTCAAATAACCCAAAATAAACAAAGACGTCAAATGATTATCTTCGAATCAAAAGTTTTAGATAAAAGAAAAATACATTACGGAACAGACGCATTAGAATCGTAGGATAGTTATCAGTAGGAAAAGGCTCCGAAACAATCTAGATATGATTGTAAAAATAAGAAAATGCCAGCTTCACAACAAACAAGTTTTATCTATAGATGATACAAACCAATATTTGTTGCTTAAAAACCAGTTATCAACTAAAAAAGATTCAAAACAACACAGATATGACAGCTGAAGTGAAGACAGATATGCCCTGTGACATGTCATATTGATTGTGGTGAATTTGTTTCTTCTCTTCTATATGCAATCGTGCTCGGCCAAATTATTTTATTTATTTATTTATCTTCTACAATGTACGATTATAGCTTTATCTAGCTTCTTAAAACAAACATGTAAAATGTAACAATCCCAACAACGATATACTGGGATATTATATGGGTTTTACGAAATATAATATGCATTACTACGATGAAATATAAATATTAAAATTTTACGTTTTGAAAAATTGGTTGGCTATTTGGAAAATGTAGCCTGAATTATGGATTTAAAGTGTACAGAGTCAATATAAACATGTGATATTTTTGATTTGCTAAATTTTTCATTTCATTTCATTTTTTAGAAAATATCTTTTGATGCCCCAGAGGAAATATTATTCCAATGTTCATTAAATCTATGCACTATGGTATATAACCCACATAGGACAGCATTTACCCCCCCCCCCTTAACTCATTGGCTTCGTGAGTTATGGGTTGTTCCTGATAATTTGAAGATTTCACTAATGAATGTTGGATATGAATTGTTTATCATTCTGATGTGCCCTCTTTGCGAAGAAGCTCTTTAAAGCTTTATGTGGTCTGTATGAGATTATTATCACTTTACTGATCGTACTTTATTGATCTTATAATCAATCCACAGAACAAACCATAGATAGAACTATACAACAATCAACCATCGTGTAACTAACAATAATTCAACAAAACAAAAGATGGCAATGCAACACAAGTTCTGTTTCCAGTAAATTATTAAGAGCCGTTCCCGGAACACTGCTCATAAGCTGACGTGCGAAAAAACTTGCTGAAGTTAAATCCAACAGGATTCGATTCAATTTGATTGAATTGAGATGGGGAAAATGGATTGCCTCACTCTTAAAACACATATATACCACGTTAAGCTTCAAATCAGCTACTTAGAAAAAGATTTTGGAAATGTATAATCATTGCATTCCCGTAAAATATAAATTTGTTTCTGAAAAGTTAGTCACCCAATACTCAAAAAGCGTCAATTTGGAGGTTTGTAAAAAAATCCATTTAAGATTATTCAATCAATTTCGAAAACGGAAAAGCGTTTTTTGCTGGTCAGAAATGCACTGAAATAACAAATCAAAATAATTTGTTATTAATTTTTAATTTCCGTCCTATCGTGCAGATGTTTGTTGCCAAGCTAATTAACTTATTGTTTCTTGCAGTCTGAACCCAAGTTAAAAATGAAAATTAAGTTTTAAAATTCCAATTTGCCATATCTTCTGTTCGCATAGAAAATAACGAAAACTTTGATGGAACAAATAAATGGATTAGGGGAAAATATAATTTAAAAAAAAAATGATATCGCATATGTTCATAGAAGTTTATTTTGCCTCTCGCCTTCTTGCCCAGATAATTTAGTCAAAATAAAATTATTGCGAGAGCAACACAATCTCGACCGTTATCCACTGGGTGACTCAACAACAAGTATCCCCGTTTGCAGGGCTGTAGCTCAAAATATACGATGCAAGCAATTTTAAATTGCACTTAAAATGATATCCGAAGAGCAATCTTAGAGCTTGGGATATCATCCAGATACATGAAAGTATGTTTCCATGTTCAAAATTTGAAATCAAAATACCTCTTATCCGTCAGCTTTCATCTCAATTAAAAAAAAGAGCGCCATTCATTTCCAGTCCGCATTTTGACATTAAAACGGCCCGATTGCTCTATGGCGCTAAACACTGATCAAACTGCCCAAATCGATAAAGCAAGCAGGTTGTTTTAATGTTAAAATGTCGACTGGAAATGAATGGCGTTCCTTTAAATTTATCTGAAATCTCACGGACGAGGGGTGTTTTTATTTTCAGTTTTGAACGTATAAACGTGATTGAAGATGGCTGGATAATACTCTGAAGTTTGTTCTTCGGACATCAATCCGAGTACAGTTCAAAATGGCTACAGCCCAGCAAACGGGGGTAGTTTTTTTTTAAGTCACCCGGTATAAAAATGTTATGCTCATTTGAAAACCAACTGATCTTTTAAATTAGAGTATAGCCGATTAAAACTTTTCCTTTTGCCAAGGCTGCCTAACGAATTGTCCCCCCAAAAGGAAGCAATTTGGTGTGGGCCTATGCCCATGCAACCAATTAGATATCACCCAATTCTATTTGGGAATATATGGCTTCTGAGTTTACATTAATATAATATAAATATGACGGAATTGAGTTATAAAAAATAAATTCCTTTGAAATAAATTGAGTTATAAAAATAAAGACCAAATTTATAAAAATTGTGTCAGATGCTCAAATCAAACCTTTATGCGTTATTTTTTACTCTTACTTTATTTAAATTTCTTATCTTGAATTATATTTTTCATAAATATCAACAATCAGTTTGATTGTAGATTAAAAATTGAAAATAAAAACTAAAAAATAACACGTTCGGACATCCTGCTTATTTGTCGAATTTCCGTCACTCCTCTGTATTCCAAAGCAAAACAAATTACTGCATTCATTTCTTAAAAAATGTTAGCATGAGAAAGCAAACTTCTAGTTCATTGTCTTAGGACTGTTGTTGATGCGTTTTATAACATCTAAAGAAACGAGATTTGTAGTATAATAAAGATTAATTTTCATTCGTTGTTTGTTTGTTTACAAGGAACTAAAACACCGCACGTGTCTTTTAATTTCTATAATCTTGTTGGTTTGTTTGTTTGTTTGTTTGTTTGTTTTAAGTCTTTTTGAAAAATGTAAACGACATAAAAATTAGAATAAAACAAAAAAGTAATAGGAATCCTTAATTCCTATCAATTTTCATATCATTTGAGCATCTGGACAAATTACCTCTTCAAGCAATTGGCACATGTTTACGAATAAATCAACTTATTTACATATGCGACTCCCTGACAAATAAAACATTTCTTTATGAACGCAATATTATTAATTCCGGGGTAACAGAAACTAAACAGAAAGCTTTGAAAGCCATTCGGCATGTAAGACTAACTATCATGCCCGGAAAAGCGAGAATCTGCGGTGATTCATGTTTCGAAAAAACGCAAAAATCTAATGAAAAACAATACAATGTTAATGATAAAGTGTTTTGATGCCTTTGCTGGCAAGTGGTGAGGTAAAAAAAAAACGCGTGCTTCAAATGCGTTGGAGTTTTATAGTCATAAATTAGCGAAGTGTTTTATCAGACATCGACTAAAACATGAAGATTTCTGTTTATATAGTATCTCTGATAAAACACTGTTATTTTAAATAAATACATTTTTAAGCATGAAATATATGCAATAAAAAGTAGATCCACATCTATGTATAATGTGGATACTTACGTCGCAGTTGAAATGCCATGATCACAAAGATTTGACAAAACAAAGATATGACGTAATGCATGCTCGAACTACAAGAAAAAAACGCTCATTAAAATTCTAGTACAGATCATAGCTCGTTAATTACACTTCAAAATGTTCAACCTGACCGATAAATAATTAAAATTTATATATTATCAAAGTTAATAACCAATGAAAAACAAATTTTGTATCAGATTTTATAAAAAGCGGCACAAACAACACAAAATGTAGAAATTCTTTGCTGCCATTGATATTGAGAAGTCTCAATTTCCTTTAATTTGTATTTTCTTAAATGTGTCCCAAAAAGGTGTGTCCCGAAGACGTTTGAAAATTCTACATTGTTGTCTTTGCCGTAACCACGTGACATTAACTTCTTTTGCAAATGTTCGGTGCAACTCAAAGACGTATTGCTAAAAATCAAACACCGGGTACAGACCAAATACAACTCTTAACTAAATTGGTCCGAGTTCCCTGAAATTAAGCCCCGATCAATATATTCATTTAATTATAAATATTAACGATAATATTGAGCGACGTTTCGATGTCATCTTAACATCATTTTCAAGCAAAACGAAATAAAAGACGTTGTTTGTATATATAGAAA
>JAYJMH010074175.1:0-10835 GCA_036873815.1 Phacellophora camtschatica | reverse complement strand
CCAAGGCAAACAGTCTCGCTCACTACATTAATAACATTTGTCCCAATTGTTATTGGTCTGATTGGACCAACAAATGGTCTTTTCATCAGTATCATAGCCACACTCTTGCCAGGATTGATCGTTAACTGTTGTATTTGGTACCACGAATATACTTCTTTCATGGCTAAATTCATGATGTCTATCCGGCGCTCAATGTTAGTATCTATGCAGAAAAATCGTCTGCAAATAGATGTATCTCTCAAACTATACACCACTCAACAGATATATATCTATCATACTTTTAGTGAAAAGATTCTTCAAGGATTTAAAAATGACATGCTCACATGAATAATCTTAATAGACCTCCAAAAGTGTATGCAGACGATTCTTGTCTGATTTTAGTGACAAAAATATTAATAAAATAGAAAATAACCTAAAAAAAAGTTAAGCAATCACTTTAGAGAGGATAAAACGAAAAGTATTCTCTCTGAGCGCAAAAAATCAAGAGCACAAACAAGTTAAACAATGGAAGGAGTGACATCGAAATTAAACAGCACTCACAGGTCATTTATCTCGGATGTATTCTTCATGAAAATTTGTCTGGATAATCAATGTCAGCAAAAATACTCGGGAGAGTAAATGGCGGGCTGGCATTTCTCTACTATACAAGAAAAAAGTTGGCCAGCATTGACAACTTATTGTCTCAGCAATCAATTTGCAGAGGCTATAAACAGAATGATTTTATATCTCAAGTAAAACGTTTTTTTCAAATGGGGCTTAGCTAAGCAATGGAGAGGAGTGGAACATTTGCTGCCGCAGCATTTTTCTTGAAACGAGGCTAATTTGATACCTTCTATCACTTCTATGTTTGACCTACGTGGAAGGTCGTCGTCGCAAAACATATTTTGGAGTAGATTTAAGCCAATCTGAAGGGCGTGGTCACCAAAGTTTTCATGGGAACACCCCCTGAACCTCCAAACTTTCTAATCGTTCTACTTCACTAGCACGCAGTGTTGGAAGAAATAGCAATTCCGTTGGAGATATCCTTGTCCCTTGTGGTTCGTTTCTCTCAGATTCATCACAGACCTTTTTCACTTGTTTTCCTCGCAGCACGAAATACCGGAAAAGGAGCTACGCGACTGTTATTGTTGCTGAAGTGAAACAAGTTAATTACATACTTTCGCAAAGTCGTTAACTGGCGAAGTGCAATAAATGGGTTTATGAAAGAATCAAACAGCGCGAAAACCCAACACCAATACATCAGTATCGAAGTTAACGTTGTTTCCTTTTCTGCGATGAACGCCATGTAAAAATCTCGCATTAGTAGCGGCAAATAACAGGTCATTAAGGATAAGAGTAATATGGCGGTAGCTTTTGTGACTTTAGATTCAGATTGCTTTTTTTTTTGCTCTGCAGAGTTCAAACATTGTTGCAATTTCATTTCTTTCTCGATTTTCTTTACCTCTCTGAAAATTCTAAAATAACAAAATAAAGTAACGCAGAAAAGTCCGAGCGCAGATGGGCATAAAAATCCAAAATAAATTTGATTATTTTTCGTAACGAGCCAAACAGCTGTCGTTGAAAGTGCGAAGAACCATGTTATCGCATTTGCAAATACGATTTTGTTGACAGTTATTTTTTCTTCGTACCAAAATGGATAGAAAATAGCCAAGTAGCGTTCAGTTGTTTGCAGAAAAATCGTGTTAAAAGAAGTGATACCAAGTATATAAGACAGCGGAGTGCCTATTGATGCAGTGGGACACGGGTCTTGTCCAAGACGAAGCTGAATACACACCACTGCATAACAGAAATAAGCTGAGATTCCAGCGAGGCAATCAGATATGGCGAGATTCATGATGACAAAATAGGCAGGAGTATGCAACTCACGCTTTCGCATGATGACAACGATGATTGCAATATTCATAACAAATGTTGGTAATGCTACTATCAGCAATATGGTTGGTATTACTGTCAAAGTAACATTAAATCTGATGTCATCATTGTAAGTGTATCCCATGTAAGCACAAGACAAATTCATGATGGCTTTTCCTTCTTAAACCTCTGTGTAACTCTAGCTTTCTTCTTCAAATGTTTTCTTTAAATTCCTTCTCGTTATTATAAGAATATTCCATGCAAGCATGAAACAAATTCATTTTCTTTTTTCCTTGTACTTCTTTGCAACTCTTGCTTGCCTCTACAAATTCAATCTTGAAATTCTTTCTTCAAATTCCTTCGACTTTAGGTGTTAGGTGTTAAGACTATTGTCCATTATCCACACATAAACTGAGCTTACATTAGAAGAAGACTCCGAGCAGATAACTTTACTTAATTTCCTTAATTAAAGTATTATGAAACGAAAATTAACCAGTTTTCCTCTCAACTTCCGTTTTGATTATATACAGCGAGAAAAGACATGCAAAGAAGATATAGATTGTCAACAAGATATCAAAGAATAATTTGGAGTGTGTCAATCAGATCAAACCAAATCCTTTGTTTTCGTGTTGTATATTCTAATCATGTCCATCAAGCTCTCGATTCTTTTCTCAACAACACAGTAAATTGTGAGTTTGTCTCAAATGTGCTCAAACTGCCAGGCTTTGGATCAAATGTGGCCTAGTGGTTATTGCGCCTGACTCGTAATCGCAAGGTCGTGGGTTTGAATCCCACCAAGGTCATACTTCCTGCAAAAGTGTGAGGAGGACCGGGGTCGCCCTGGTGGCCCCCCCCCCTGCGCCAAGCGCAGGAACCCATACCTTGCAAGAGTAGCAAGTGTATGTGCCTGAAACTGTATGACCCGGGTCCCCTGCTGGAAACAAGTCATCTCGAGACTTTCGCGGGCTAGGCACGTTAAATACGATGACTCACTCATTCACTCCCCCAAATACAGAAAATACTATGGGTCAATGCTCTCCTAAAAATTTTATCAACAAATTAATCAGTTTCTGAAATATGTAGATTGCTGAAATTTGTGCAATATGGCCACCACCCCACCATCTACATATTTAAGAAACTGATTACTTTGTTGATAAATTTTTGAGAAGAGCATTGAGGCAAAAGTATTGTAGCCTGCGCACAGCCGGTGAACGAAACTCCAAAATTTATTTTGCTTATTAATCCTCTTGTTTTCAGATCCAATATTTGATATTTTTCTGTGATCTGAGAGCAAACACGCATCACCTAAAAGTGGCAAGAAGGATTACGTAATCAAATAGTTTACAAAACTTTTGGGTTTGAGGTGGCCTTGAGATACTCCAGAATTTCATTTACACACGCATTATTTTACATATAAATTGAAAATAAATATTCCGTCATCAGAAAATGCGTTTTTACCGTCAAGAGGCCTTAATGAAAACAAAACACTATACAAATACCAATCTGGCTTTCGCATACACCACTCAAAGGATATATGCTCATCATACCTAAGTAATAAGATTCTTCAAGGATTTGAAAATGGCATGCTCACAGGAATGATCTTAATAGACCTCCAAAAGGCATTTGACACGATAGATCATAAAACGTTTTTGGAAAAAATGGCCCACCTCGCTTTTAGTGACGAGGCCATTCTATGGTTCAAGTCCTGCCTACAAAATCGAAATTTCTTAAACAACATAAGGAGTGGTATTTGTGTAGTATTTTGTTTTCATTTAGGCCTCTTGACTGCAAGAACGCGTTTTCTGATTACGGAATAATATTTTTTAATTTTCAAGTAAAATAATGTTTGTGTAAATGAAATTCTGTTGTCTCAAGGCCATCTCAAACCCAAAAGTTTTGTAGACTATTTGATTATGTAATCCTTCTGGCCACTTTTAGGTGATGCGTGTTTGCTCTCAGATCACAGAAAAATATCAAATATTGGATCTGAAAACAAGGAGGATTAATAAGGAATGGTTCAAGTTCTACCTACAAAATCGAAATTTCTTATTCAAAATAGGAAACAGTACTCCAGTCCTGGTAATCTGACATGCAGGGCTCCAAAGGGATCGATTCTTGGTCCACTGATATTCCTTTTATATATAATCGACATGCCACAATCAGTTGACTGTCAGTTACTCCTGTGCGCAAACGATTCTTGTCTCATTTTTAGGGACAAAAATATTAATACAATAGAAGATAACCTGAATAGAAATCTCAACTCTCTGTGTGACTGGTTTATAGAAAATAAGTTAAGCATTCACTTTGGAGAGGAAAAAACGAAAAATATTCTCTCTACGCGCAAAAAAAGCAAGAGCACGAACAATCTAAGCAATAAAAGGGGTGACATCGAAATCAAACAGAACCCACAGGTCACGTATCTCGGATGTATTCTTGATGAAATTTTTTTTGGATAATCAACGGCAACAAAAATGACAATCAGTGGCGGTGCTAGAAAGGGGCAGGAGGGACTACAGCCCCCACTCACTCAGAGGTGGTTAGCCTCTTCGTCGGAAGGCATATTTAAAAAAACTTAAATTTTCGGAGCAAAATTTTGCCAAATTCCAAGAAAATCTCAATAAACTTTTGTCTCGTGACAGCTCTCTATGTTTAACAAGAACTAAAAAAAAAGTAAACTACGACAGCCATTCTAGGACATTCCAGAGATCTAGAATGTTTTCTCAGTATGTTTGATGTTAACGAACTTTGATAATTGCTTTGTCTTTATTGTTCACATAGATAAATTGTGTTGTCATGAATGGTATGAATGAGGAAGAAATTGGTAATTTTGTGAGACTCACAGAAAATAAGGTAAATTCATATATATTTCTGTGAATACTCTGAGGCTCACCTCAGAGCTTATTAAATTTTAAATATTTTCGAAGAATCAAGGTTTCAGACTGAGCAATTTAAACCGAAATTTACAAGAACAAAAAAACTTATGGTATAAATATAAGAGAAAACAAAAATATGTTTTTGTTTCTGTTTCTGAGCTTAAAGATTCATAAATTTACCAACATAAAGATTCATTCATTAGATAAAATAGGTAACTGAAGGAAAAAGCTGATTCTTCCTTCATTAACCCCCCCACTCCTCCTCCTGTTTATTAAATTTTAGAAATATACCTACCACTCCTCTTGTTTATAAAACACCCCCTTTATTCTGCAACTAGAAGTAATATTTCCCATACCTATTTAAAAAATGAAATCATTTCAATGAAAGGCCTGAAAATAAAATTATGTTATCGCTTGTTAATGCATGTTTCTCTTATTTATAAATTTTTTAATCTCTGCGATAAATTCTGTTTACAGAATATTGATGTTCGTTTTATAGAATATATGCCATTTGATGGTAAGTATAGAATGTTTATAGTTTTTCTTCAATTTTGGAAAACCATATAATTTATAAATGACTTATGATTTCTAAGTGTATTATTTCTTGTTTCACAAATTGCGTCAAACAGTTTTACAAGACAACATTTTTCAAACTTTAAATGATTTTTGTTTCATTTTATTTCATGATGTTCTGTACATTAAAGCATGGCAGATTTATGTCAAATGACTGAATTGGACAAAGCAGTTTATCACCTTGATAGAATACATTTAACACCTTTAACGCAGTTAAGCAAATCATAATAAACAAAATCATAAAGCTTTGCTGTTTCTTTTGCAGGCAACAAATGGAATTATAAGAAATTTATTTCATATAAAGAAATGTTAAAAAGAATTGAAGACGAATTTCCAACTTTGGAAAGATTACGTGACCATCCAAACGATACTTCAAAAGTAGGTGACATATAATGCCTCAGTCGAATCGAATTGTTCCATGATTAAACTCACATTTTTCTAACGAAGATGTCTTAGAGTTTAGGTTTTAGGGAAAGCGGTTTTTGGGTTTCACACAGTTTGTTTTTATTCTATTGAACCAAGAATAGTTTTTTTAATTTTTTTACAAGACTTTAAACAAGGCAAGACTTTTTAATTTATTGCATTTTTAAAAATAATATAAAACGTCACTTTTCAGGCTTATCGTGTTCCAGGTTTTGTTGGTAAAATAGGTTTTATAACTTCAATGAGTGAACATTTTTGTGGCACATGTAATCGATTACGGATAACAGCTGATGGAAATTTAAAGGTATATCATTTATTTAATCTATTTTGCAATTTATTTCATTTATGAATTTGTGATATTTTTATCCAAATAGAAAAGAATATTACAGATAAAAATATATTTAAATAAAATAAAATGATTTATTGTGGATTTGATATCGTACTCAATATGTTATTGTAATATTCGAATGCTGTCGAGGCAACATTTCTTAATCTAAAATTTAAAGACAATAAAAAAGGTAATTGAGGTATTTTTTATGAATTAAATGATATATGTTTATTATTGAAGGTATGCTTGTTTGGTAATTCAGAAGTATCTCTTCGTGATGCCATTCGCTCAGGATTAAAAGATGATGAACTTTTAGAAATTGTTGGCGCAGCAGTTGGACGGAAAAAAAAACAACATGCTGGTAATGAATTATTTCTGATTCTTCTCAGGTCAAGAGATATTTGGATACAAAATGGTATTCACTTAAACGCACTCGGACTAAATTTGTAAATGTGAAAAATGTTGCACAATTTCAATGTTGCACAATATATAAGCAGTGCTTGTGAGTTAACCAAGAATACGAATTACTTAGCTTGTTACAGAACTGTTTATTCTTTTGAGTGTCACAAAAAAATTACCCCTCATTTGCAAAGCTCGTGTGGTGGAGCTTTAGTTTTGATAATTTTGTTTTCGTATGATCACATGAAGCCGTCTCCTCCAATCATTTCTATCCATCTTTGCCGTTTTTATTTCATCATCTGTCGCTAACCCAGCGTCATCAAGCAATGTGTCAATGTATATGCTTTCATTTACGGTCCAAGTTTCACATCCATACAGATGGACACTTTCTACCGTTACGACGAAGAGGCTCATCTTGATCTCTTTTCTAGATTTAGGTGACCCTGTTGCAATCGACCCATGCTTGTGCTTTTTTTCTTCCTATATCTTTGAATGAGTCATCAATCCATAAACCAACGTTGGATGCTGCATTTTCCATATCTATGAGCAGGCTCTGCTCTTCTTCTATGAGATTCACTGTTAATGCTATGTCGTCTACGAAATCCAAGTCACTAATTTTTACTTCAGTGTGTCCTCTACGTTCTATGATGAAACCAGGATGATTATCATTCTTCTTCAGAGCTCGCCTCATGATTTAATCGAGTACATTAGTATAGCTCTGCGATTCCATAGTATATTTTGGTAAACAAGGTATCAAAATTTAAGTCGAAGCCTCGACACCTCTGAATTGCAGTTATGCAAATGTAAATAAATTGATATGATATGATATAAATGTAAATAATTTGATATGATATGATATAAATGTAAATAAATTGATATGATATGATATAAATGTGGGGTTATTTTTTAGGCCACCGGCATGTTTAAAATTCTGCAACAGAACCATGACGATTTAAAATCCATTAAAATAGGAAAATAATATCGGAATTATTGTGAACGTGAACTCTCTAGTATCTCACAGATAAAAATATCCGACATAAATATCTCACAGCATGAGCAGCCATTCACATTACGATTTGTATGAAACATTTTTGTTGTTGTTGTTTTTGCAGGCATGTTTAATATTGTACAACAAAAAAACAGACCGATGATTCTTATTGGTGGGTAATGTACGTATTTTATAACATCAAATTTACACTAATTCTTTGGGGGTATGATATTGCGCAAATTCCTTACATTGTATTACCGCTGTATCATTTTGAAGATATATTAAAGAAATATTGTTTGTTTGCTTTTTCAGAGAACCATGCAACTATCGTTCGTTATCGTATATTAATTTTAGATACGGACAATCTGTTAAAATGGACAAGTTTATTTTCATTTTATACAATTTTTTTTTTTAGCGGCCCAAGCCAAATATCCTCCGGTTTTGTAGAATGCATGTTTTTCAATTAATTGTAAAACGTGTTCTATGAAGAAATTGATATGACATGACATGACATGACATGACATGACATGACATGATACTACTTTTGTTGAACTTAATTTATTAACCAATTAGATGATATTAGAATTTTTTACGAATATGAAATGCTATTTTCTGATTTATCTCTTACAGTTTGCAGAATAGATGACGTAATAATTACGGATGACAAAATTGAGAGCGATGAAAATAAAAGAAGTTTAAAAGCAGACGAGCTTGGCCTTTCGAATATGAAATATAATCAACAAGAATACACACCAAGTGATTTTAAATTTCATCAATTTGCATTGTCTAGTCTAAAATTGAATAATACTGTCAGTAGTTACTTAAAACCTCCTGTTAAGGATTCGTATGCCAGAATCGCATTTGAAAAGCATTTAAATAAGAACATATTCAACAGGAAAATGTTGAACGTAACCAAATCATTTGGAAGGTTTTTGGTTGATAGAGGAAGATGGAAATCTACATCAAGCAAGAACAATAAACTTACACATCTGGGAGAGAATTTTAAGGCTAACATGGTGGATGTTGGAAACAAAGATGCTACGCTACGAGTGGCAGTCGCAAAATGTGAAATTCATTTGGATTATGAAACATTTCAAGCTGTTCAGAACAGCGAAATCAAGAAAGGAAATGTCTTGGATGTTGCAAGAATTGCAGGGATAATGGGAGCCAAGCAGACATCTAACCTAATTCCTTTATGTCATAACATTACACTAAGCAAAGTATCTGTTGATTTCGAAATGGACACTCAAGGAAATATGATAATTGTGACGGGGGCAGCCTCCACTATTGGACAAACTGGTGTAGAAATGGAAGCTCTGATGGCAGTTTCTATCAGTGCGTTGACTATATATGATATGTGCAAGTCAATGTCACATGGAGTTAGAATTGAGCATGTAAGATTAGAAATGAAAACAGGCGGAAAGAGAGGAACGTATCAAAGAGACTCTGAGATACAGGAACATTCTGAAAATTAAATGCCACTCACCCTTTATGATTTAAATGGGTGTAACTTCGCTGGTTTAATATGAAATTGAATTTTATCCGCCTCAACATTTTGTAATTTCCCATCCCGCGAATTGAAATTATCGCGTAGATCCTGTAGCATTCTGCCAAACTTATTGTGCATCCTCGTGGATACGTGATTGTAAAATATTTTATGAAGGTATACATAGGTGTAAACATGATATGAAGGTATACATAGGTACTTTAACTGCTTTTTTCAGAAACAATTTTCACCCAAGTACCCTCCCAAACCCTCCCCTGGCGCCACCACTGATTTATTTTCAGTCCTTGTTTTGACATTGATCAAACTCTCAAGTAGATATAGGAGAAATCAGGTTGCTTTAATGTCAAAACGTGGACTGGAAATAAATGACTTTTTAAAATTGGCTTGAAAGCTCTCATGAATGAGAGCAATTTAACTTCTAGTTTTAGACATACACGTAAACGTGATGTCAGATGATTGGATAATTAGTTTGAGTCTGCACGCAGGCTATGGATGATATCCCTAGAACTCTAAGTTTGCTCTTCGGATTTCGTTTGAAGTTAAATTTGTTTTTAGTTTTATGTGTCACATGTCACCTGGTATATGACCCGCTAACTGGCTGATGTATTTTTACAATTTCGTACATGTGTTATCAATATAAAAATTGTAATTTTCTTAAGAAATTTATTTTATATCCTTTTATAATTTCTTATGACAACTTGAATACCTCTATATGGTTATTAATAACAACTGAAGCCAATTTGTTTTTTATGCGTCAAGTCAAAAGTTTGATGATGAAAATAAGGGCGCGAAGAGAGTGAAAATAATCTTTCCATTTTATGCAGAAGATACATTTCTTAATTTCAAACTTATTTTTCGACTTTTCCGTTCATTATTTATTGACGTTTCGTTATGTCCAGTTTCTTTGACATCTTCTGCACGAAATCATTCAAGGAAATAAGAATGAAAATTTTCGTCGTTATATTCATAGTCAAATTTATCATCATATTTAGATTTCCTGCCAGCAGCTAGCACATCAAAATCAAAGTCAAAAGTGCCTTCCAAGAAGGCCATACAATTAATTGCTTCTGAACGCCATCTGAACTGAACGCCAAGATATATTTTTCGAAATTATTAGCTGTCATACACAAAGTAATAGGCAGTTTGTTGTGACGTTGCAGTTATTGGTACAGAGCAAGGCCCAAGTAAAATGGCATTTGAAAGGCGAAATATTGTACATGCAAGAGATGATCAACATTATCGAGATGAGATCAAAAATGCAGGAAAAAAATTGATAGTTGTGGACTTTTATACATCCATGTTAGTGCTTTTTGGCCTTCTTTATTTTTACATTTTATTTAAAGAATTGATTTGATGATGACAATTATCAATAATTGTTTTATTGACCAAAAACCAAACAGACAGATGGGATAAAGAAAATGGGAACAACACAAACAAAAACAATAAAATAAGAGTCATTATCATTGTTTTGATCTGATTCCTAACATCGTTTTTAGATTATTGTATAATTTCCTCTGTGGTGATAGAGGCATATCTCATTGCTCACTGCTGCAGTGCAAACGTTGTGCAAAGCAAAGTGAATTATAAATGACAAAAATTGGGTATATGTTGTACATGATAAAAGGTCTTCACTGAATCGAACATCTAACATAATGTCCACTCCATTGAAATCATTAAGCATTATATGGCACTAAAAATTTCCAAATTTTCTTAACAATTTTTCATTCACTAGTAAAAGTTTCTTAAATTTTTGTGGGTTTCACAGTGAGGGCGTATTCTTTTGGTAATCTAAAACCTTCTGAAAACGGTAGACTTTGTAGAGAAATGTACATTTCCAAAAGAACACACATTCTGAAAACGGTAGAGATTTGATTCTGAAAACGGTAGACTTTC
>JAYJMH010074164.1:0-10835 GCA_036873815.1 Phacellophora camtschatica | reverse complement strand
CACGCATAATCAAAATGAGGCTGAATAAGGGCATTCAAGAGTAATCTACGGAGGCTGTAATTTAGGAAAGTTTGTTTGGTCAGTGGTTTTACAGGGAATTATGCACGACAATAAACTTATTTAATCATATTGTGTGACAGATGTTCCTTTGCAATAGCAAAGGTGAAGGCCTACATAATGGAACAACATGATTTTAGAACATACAAAAAACATGGAGAAAAAGTGATGGCCATATTCAGAGTTCTGTTGTATTTACCAACGTGAGATCATTTGAAAAAGAAAGAAATTTTTTGTAGCGACTGTCATTTAATTCCGTGATTTGATTTACAAAGACTGTAAGTCGCGACTGTTGCATGGTCTTCGAAACTAATTGTTTAGCAACTCGAAATATCTAATTGCACATATTGTTCAATTCTTCTCACTTCTTCTTGCCAGCAGCTTTCTGTGCAGCTTTAGTTGTCTTGCCAGCACCTGCATCTGCCTTTGTGACGGTCTTTACGACTCCGACAGCAACAGTCTGTTTCATGTCACGAACTGCAAATCTTCCAAGTGGAGGATAATCTACAAAAGTTTCAACACACAGTGGCTTGCTGGGGATCAAATTGATGATTGCAGCATCACCAGTCTTAACTTTAGCTGGGTTATCTTCAAGCTTCTTGCCTGATCGCCTGTCAATCTTTTCCTTGAGCTCAAAAAACTTGCAAGCAATGTGAGCTGTGTGACAATCCAACACGGGAGAGTAACCAGCATGAATTTCTCCGGGATGATTTAAAATGATGACCTGAAGAAAATTAAATATGTAAAAAAAATGGATTTGCAAATTTATGTCCAAAATTTTTGTTAGATATTACAGTAGAAACCTGCACGAACGAACCTACTATTTTGGTGGCAGTCTGGTTAAGGTTCTTATTTTAAATCACTTAAAATACATTTACAATTTGATTAAAAAAGGATTACTAGAATTATTACCAATTGTCACATTTACAAGTTATATATAGTCAATTAATTTTTCAAAGAAGAAAGTGATAAAAACTGTCAAACTAAAGGTTTTTATAACTTTAGGTTCCTTTATATATGATTCTACTATACAATTAACATAAAATAACCTAAAAAAGTATCTAAAATTCTGGTTCACATGTGAAAATTTGAGTGCTAAAATTTGGCTCCAAATCCAGAAACTGACTTGTACAAGAGTCCACTTCAACAAGGAATTCCATTTTGTTACTTTATACACTGGGATTTACAGTATTCACATTTCCAAAAGTTGTGTTATGAGATTCTCCATATTCAAGAAAGTATGCAGTTCCACTCTATTTTTGACCTGGCCATAGTGGAAGGAAAGTATAGCTGCAAGGTGGCCAGAAAAGGGGACCCACTTGATGCAAGGAAACTTTGTGCTGACAGCTTCAGACCATTTTGTATCAAATACTTTTTTCATCTAAAGTAGTGTGACAATTATCAGATGAGTGTGATTATTATATGATATGTGTCATATTCCACCAGGTCATGCAGGACTCAGGTCATGAATGCATTTATCAACATCACTCAATACGAGTTCACATTTTCTTGGTGAACTCATATTGAGGAAAGTTAAAACACCAAAAGGTGTTAGCCAGTGCAAAGCATTGAACTTTCTCAAAGAAGTTTTTACCTGAGCATCAAAGTTTTTGGTTTCCTTTGGTGGATCATTTTTGGAGTCACCAGCAACCATGCCTCTTCTGATTTCCTTTACTGAAACATTTTTTACGTTAAATCCAACATTGTCTCCAGGCATAGCTTCAAGCATAGCTTCATGATGCATTTCAACTGATTTTACTTCAGTGGTGAGATTTGCAGGTGCAAAAGTTACAATGCACCCTGGTTTCAAGATCCCAGTTTCAACTCTTCCAACTGGAACAGTTCCAATACCTGTGTGATGTAATATAAAACACTCACAGCAAAGTAAAACAAAGAAGTCTAAACAAATCTTAATTAATTTTAAACTAACTCTTTCCATCCTACTAAAATTTGACAAATTTGGAAAACACTCAAAACTTTCTACAAAACGAGACCCTTTTCGGCTAAAAAAATTGGCAGCAACAGCAATTAGTTACATTTCAAAACAAAAATTTTGAACAAAACAAACATGAATTAGAAAACAATTGTTGAGAACAAATGAAACCAACACATAATGGTAAAACAGTATAATATTCAGGATCTAAATTTTAACATTCAGAATTACCTCCAATTTTGTAAACATCTTGAAGTGGAAGCCTGAGTGGTTTTTTAAATGGACGTTCTGGTGGAATGATAGAATCAAGGGCAGAAAGCAAAGTTTTCCCAGTCAACTTCTTTCCATCTTTCTCAACAGACCATTCTTTAAACCACGCCATGTTAGTACTTCCTTCAATCATGTTGTCACCATGAAACCCAGAGATTGGCACAAAAGCTACAGTTTTGGGATTGTAGCCAATCTTTTTGAGATATGTAGATACTTCTTTTTGGATTTCTTCAAACCTGCCTTGGCTGTAAGGTGGTGAAGTACTGTCCATTTTGTTTGCACAGCAGATCAACTGTTTCACACCAAGTGTGTAAGCCAAGAGGGCATGTTCACGAGTTTGACCATTCTTAGAAATACCTGCTTCAAATTCTCCAGTTCCAGAAGCAACAATGAGTACTGCACAATCGGCCTGAATAAAACAACACCATTTAATTATAAAACAAAGATTTGCATATATTTTTTCATTGGTCAATATTCCTCAATTCAGAAAGAAATGACACAGGAAAAGATAGATTTCACAGCTTTTTGGCCATCCTCTTTTTTCTCAGAAAGTATAAGAGATGAAACAATTAAACTTACCCTAATTGTTATTTGGGCAATTAGCTTTAGAAATTTAACAATAGCAATTAATTAGTCACATGATTTGTTGCCAGGCAACAAAAAAACAATGCAAATTTGTCAATTTTCCAGCTTATCAATAAATGCCCTCCTATTTCATTAATTATTCAACAGATCTTTGCGAAAATTGTGTCAAGTCATAGAAAACATGTTTTAAATTCAGAATAGATACTTTTGGAAATTTCTATTTCTAGAGCAATTAGAGTTGGATTATCGGGGTGGGGGGAAGTATCCTCTAAGTTAAAACTAGTAATAGCATCAGATAAAACATCCATTTGTAAAGAATCTGATCCCCACAATTTTAGCTATCAGACTTTTTTTGATTACCACAAACGTATTAGAAGTGAATCAATGGTATGGTGTTGATTCTTTCAAGCATTGCTCAAGACTGCTCATTTTTAAGTTGTAAACTTTGGCACTGCGCAGTGCATTGATTCTTTGAATTTGCTTGAATAAAATAACATTTGTGATATAGCCTATAAACAGGCCCTTCTTACTCTTTAAAAAAGAAGTTTCAAAATTGTTTTCCAATTTGTACCACAATTTTGTTACCTTCATTTGATAGGGGTTAAACATCTTAAAATAGTGTAAATTTGAGCAAAGATCATTCATCAGAAATAGTCATTTACCAAAAAATGCCATCCAATTGGTTACTTAAAATTGTGACAAGCACCTTGGATTTTTCAAGAAATGCCAGGCAATATAAATCAAGCTTCAAGCATTTTGAATTCAAAATTGAGGGAAATGTCCCGGCATGATGAAGTGCTCCTTGATCTATTCTACAACAAATGTTCTCTTCTACAGACGAGATTCTACAAAAATAATTCTATTTTGCAGATGTTTTTTTCTATTCTCAGTTTCTAAAATTATCGGTACAGAATGAAAGTGACCAAATAATCTTGCACCAATGAAAATGATACCAAGCCAGTTTCAGTTTTGTTTCGAAGTGATGTTTTGAGCATTGGGTAGAGGTATGGAATGTTGTGTCAATCTATTCTTTGAAAATTGCATATTACCTACTTTGAATTAAAAGTGGAGCAATGAAATTGGTTGGATTTGTTTTTGAAAGCTTGCATGGTACACCACCTCCACATTTTTGAATCATGGGCTTTCGGCAAGGAGGGGTCTTTCAAAATGGATTATAGTTGTTTATAAAAGTCAAATGAAACTTCTTAAAATCCTAAAAATGTAGTCAACTCTTACTTCAGATTCTTGGATATAAATAATGTTTGACTGTGATATAACAAATGTTATTTACAACTTGAATGAGAATAATGTCATTTTTGTTGCCAAGAAACAACACCAGGCATGTGATATTTTAGCTGATGCTATTACTTGTTGTAAACTGTTGATCTTTTAGTTTAAAAAATAATTGAGTTTGATATTTTCTAACAACATTGTCGTTGCGGAAATCTACAACATTTGTTTTTATAAATTTAGCATTGAAAATTGGAAAGAGCAAAGCAATTTTTTCCACAAAAATATTTTCTTAAAACAGTCTAAACTTCTGATCTGCTGTTTGCCATGATAAAATTATCCAGATTATTTAGATCAAATGTGCTTCTTTCAATTAAAAATCTTATCAGGTAAAGAAATTTAAAATAATGAAAAAAATTTTAACTAACATTTCTTCAAGTAAACAACTAGGCACTTTTTATAGAACACAATTGTCAGAACATAAAGGCTATTTGTATATATAGAAAAATAAACAATGTAGAGATTTTTTATCATATGGTGAGAATTTTGGCAGTTCAGATCACTGCCGCCAAAAAGACTAAGTGAACAATTTGGGATTTGGGATGGGATCTGACAGATTGTTCAATTTTGGCTTCAAATCTTTAATGAATAACATTTCATGGATTAGACAATCTGTTTTCCCTCAAAATGTGTGCAATATTCCGAATTGCTTGTGCACATTCTTGGGCTGCATTCCATGCTGTTCTTTAATATGGCAATCAATGGTCAACACTTTTGTGTTCCTCAATCCTTTGGTGTAAGTGTCAGCATGTATAATTGACATTGCACAGATCACACTAAAATGATTTAGCTTGAAAATGATTTTAAGATGACATCAAAACGTCTCTCATTAATATTGCTAATGTTTATAATTAAATGTTACAAACATAATATTCTTAGAAAACTCTAATTCCCAAAAAACAAAGAACAAATTAAGAACATGCTCAGCCTTAGATCTAATATTTCCAAAAAATTCAATACCCCTTTTAGTACTATGAAATCATTTTCAGTGATTGTTACTTATATGTCATCAATGGAGAATCATCCATGGAAAAATGAGAACAATTCAAGAACATTCGAGTCACAGCAAGAATTATCTGGTTCTTATAAAAAATGTAAACTCAAAA
The DNA here is from genome assembly GCA_036873815.1 of Phacellophora camtschatica. Classification (NCBI taxonomy): domain Eukaryota; kingdom Metazoa; phylum Cnidaria; class Scyphozoa; order Semaeostomeae; family Ulmaridae; genus Phacellophora; species Phacellophora camtschatica. The sequence goes on along the minus strand of JAYJMH010074164.1, from coordinate 5,594 downwards.
AAAATTTCATCAAAAAATTACATACCTGTGATGTTCCTGTAATCATGTTCTTGATGAAATCTCTGTGTCCTGGAGCATCAATAACAGTGATGGAATACTTTGGAGACTCAAATTTCCACAAGGCGATATCAATGGTGATACCACGTTCACGTTCTGCCTTCAATTTGTCCAAAACCCAAGCATATTTAAAAGATCCTTTTCCCATTTCTGCAGCTTCCTTCTCAAATTTGTCAATGGTTCTCTTGTCAATTCCACCACATTTGTAAATGAGGTGACCAGTGGTTGTTGACTTGCCGGAGTCAACATGACCAATGACAACTATGTTGATGTGAAGTTTTTTGTCCTTTTTGTCCTTTTTATCAGCCATCCTGTTTATTCAAGTTTTATGAAACAATCGTACAACTTTACCTAAAATAAAATATTTATCTCTGAAAACCTATTAAGATAATTATAATGAAAATGTCTGGAATTTTGAAATATTGCAATTTTGCAAAAGAATTGAGAATTTATTCTTATAATTTGTTACAATTATAAGTTGAGATACATCAATTTCCACACTCGGGTCATTTTGTATGCGAGTTCGTACAAGACCTTACATTTTCAATTGTGTTACACTTTCAAACAATTTCTAGAATTTTCTTTGAAGGCTTAAAATGCTTAAAAGGTGATTAATATTAATGTTGTTTTGACTGCAAAGAAGTTTAGGATATTTATTGTGATATTATCTCTATTTCATTTTTATAATAAAGGTAACAACCTGCCCTTATGTTAGCAGGCTGTCTACTGGATGTGTTTATAAGAAGATTTGTATCTAAGTTTTTGCATTATATTTGCAAAACCAATGTCGGGTTTTATTGGGACACCCAGTATATAAGCCCATCAATTTGCAAACACTGATTTCCTTTGTTAACTTTATCTACCTGTTTGCATTTATAATAACAATTACAATGAATGTATTGGTTTTTTTAAAAGACGGTGCCCGAAGACCAAATCCTTATACCAATTAAATTATGTGTATGCACTTATATACTCTAATTGGGGGTCTTCACATACAGGGGGTTGGATATTTTTAATTTAATGAAGGGTGTCAATAAGCAAGTTGAATACAGTAGCTGCTCCGGTTGGGCAAACACATTAGCTGGCCTGAATGGACCAGGCTGTCCAGTAAATCTGTAACAATTGTTTTTAGTCCATTTTATTGAAGGAAAACTAAATGCCTGGCTCATTCTTTTTCATTGATGAATTCAAAGCGATTTCTTGCAGTTGATGGTTTTGAATGGAAATAGCCTTGTTTTGATTGTGAAAGGAACAGTGAACTCATATCATGTGTCATCTCTCTGAAGCAGCAAGCGACGTATTTGTCATTTCTCTCAAGCAGTTAAAAACGTTTTCAAACCTTTTTCTAAATTCATGACATGCAAAGAAACAGTATTTTCTGCAAGGGGGTTGGGTTTGTGTTGGCCTAAAGCTTCGCGACAAAACATTTTCTGCGACTTCTTATTGATGTCATATTTCATATAAATAAGTATAAATTGAAATCCCTGAAGCAATAGATGGGCAGAAAAGAAATTCAGGATGGTTTAAAAGGCTACATTACCTGACACCCCCCAAGACCCCTACCATTTTTCATCTTGATGCTTTCTTTTTGCGTTCAAAGTTCCTCTTTCCAACCAAAACTACTCTTTAAATTCATTAAATGTCTCTATAGTACCCCTTGGTGTCCCCAACTTTTAAATACTTCCCTAGATCTTAATGTACAAGTTTGTGGTTTAATCAACTATTAAAAATAAACGTACAGTTAAATTTTTCTCTCCTCAGTTTTAGTTCCAGAAGAATAAATCGAATTGGAAACTGGTTGATAAGAAATTTAAATGTGTTGAAGCAATAATAAATAAGCCAAGAGGAAATTTATTCAAATTCTTGCTGAATTAAGACATTTTTGGCCCTGAAGGAATAAGAAATAGCAACTGGGTTTTGTAACATATTTCTGGCCTTAAGTTGTTAGCCCATGCCTACAAAGTCTCACCTGCATTTTATTAACGACCTTCATTTTACACTTCCCATCATGGGTTGGGAAATTGCCTTTAAATTAACAAGCGGCGTGCCGTTTATTTGTCACTGTAAGCCCAGAGTTTTTAATCTCAGAGGTTAAAGGTATTTGAAAAACAATGCTAAAGTTAGTATACCTGTGTACAAATATCTATTCAACCAGTAATGAGTTTTCAGTCTAAGCTAAATGCACTTCTTCATAGAATACATCTAAAGCTAACATAACATTAAAAATGTATTTTATGAGACCCAAGAAAAGCTGATGCCTAACTAGCTTGGGCTAACTAACTCTATCCCTAAAAATGATAAATCTATCCCAATGAATGAGGACTCTATCCTATGCTACTATGATATCTCTATCCCTAAAAATTCATTTTGTAATTAAATTTTTCTTCTCGTTTAAAAAGAATGGCATTAAAATGTGCTTTTACAAAAGAAAATTTCTCCTATAGTGCTAAGCTACAAGCTAAGCCAACAATTTCTCCTAGTAAAAATAAGTCTTTGAGAATGGCCAAAAACAAAAAAAACCTCACAAATTTCAAGCAATAATTTGGACAAAAATGTAGGCAGAATATAAAATTAGATTCCATTCAAAATAAAAAAAAATAATTGCTCACAAATTCATCAGCAGGCCTAAATTTCATAGCCTGATATAATTGAAAGATCAAAGTGGAGAATTCCCTGTTTTTTTCCTTTTTTTATATCACATATTTTGAATTTGGCGTGCAACGTGAGTTTCAAACTGTACATTTACTTTATCTTGACACAGCATTTTCAATGCACCATTTATTCATAACCGCTGCGATGCGAAAAACAACGTGGCTTTCATTGCACCATCACCATTCACGCCCGATGGCTGAACCCAGTCCTCAAACGTCCGCATCCGCATGAGGAAAACTTGTGCACATGACAAAATTGCCCAAATCGACAATTTGGTCAGCTCGCAGACGATGTAAAAACAAACTACTTGAACGGAATCAAGAAACGTATTTGTTATCACACAGCAAAATGAAAATCTGAGAGCGCTTTTTCAGAAATGTCAAAAACTCAAAAAGATCAAACTTCTCTCGAAACTTTGCGAATAGACAAGTGTTCAAAAATTAACCTACAGCCCTAACCTAAACAAGCTGTTATGTTAATGGGAGAGTATCAAACATTATACATCTGTTAAAAAAGCATCAGCGCAACAACTTTCATTTTATGTTTTTCAAATTTACGGCCTACGTAAAAGGAATTGAGTCGTTTCCACCACACAAAGTCGTATAAAGTAGAAAGCACGTTTTCTTGTTCTTTTAAACCAGAGTTCAAATGAACCACAGGTGACGGAAACAGGGAGTAAATTGCCGAAACCCTTTTAGCTAAAATGAATTCCAGAACTTTCAATGTACTTAATGGGTAAAATCGGAACAGATTGAATGTCAGATCTCTTTGACACCTTCCCTCGTCAACCTTCAGTTCTTCGTCAAAATGGCTGACATTAGTTTGGCCAGTAACTTTTGAGTGTAATAATAGCGACTCCCAAAATCATTTCGAACAAAAAATAATTCACTGAAAATATTATGTTTAGAATAAAACGCATTTGATAAAATTATTAAGGAAATGCAGATACCTTTGTCCAAAATATCTTAATTTTTGTCTACCTACCAGTAATCGTCCTCTCCGCGACGTGATAAGTTCGAAAAGGCATGGTCATGAAACTGATGGGAATTTGGTGAATAAGTTAGCCTCGCTCCAGCTCTCAAAGACAATGAATTTCCGAATGTCAATTGTTCTTAAATTATTTGGCTTGTGCGGGTCCCAGACCTCCTTTCTCAGACAAAGCATTTCGATAAAGAACAGGTTTGGAACTTGTCGCCGGCACCTTTGATGTTTTGGGCACACGATATTTTTGGCGCGCAGTCATGGAGGAACAATAGATTATTCTTAACCTCGGTTACGCGAAAAGCAAAATGCAAGCACAGGAGTCAGTGAACTAGCGCGTAAATACAGCATTTACTCAATGCCCGAAAATATTCGTTCCTCGTTCGCGTGCGACAAATTAACATCTCGTTTTCCCAAAACCTTTGATGTGTGACAAAGTCTCATTTGATGTTTCACTCTGCGTTGCAGAGTCGTGCGTGCCCCCGCGTGCCTGTCAAAACAAGAGTGAGTATGATGGCTTTAACTCAAACCTGTTGTATTCAATGAATAAAAAACAAATTTTTGTCTTACTACAAACGTTTCAACATCCCAAGAAGCTTGCACTTTTTAACATATTCATGTTTTGTTATGCAACCCAAAAGCTGTTTGTACACACGTTTTTTTTTATAAGAAAGTATTTTATAAGAAAGTTATGCCCGGTTCTTCAAAAAGTTAACAAAGTTCAGGGTTGGATCTTTGAAACCTAAGAAAGTTGAAAAATTTAATACAAAGAAGGACTCTCACAGAGCACAATGAATAACCCTCACATGGCAATACATGAATTCTGTGGCTAATAATAAAAAAATGAAATTTCTAAAATTTTGCTAACCTTAAACTAAATCGTATCGGCAGGATATCTCAGACACTAAACAGTTTTGAACAACCAAAACAGCACACAATCACTAATAACTGTTCAAAATACAAAACGGATGATCTAGGAAGGTTCACAAAGTGCCTGAGATATTCCGCTGCCTGATAAATCCAGCCGAAAAACTAAACAAAACAGCCTCTTCTAAAACAAGAACCCTCTAAACTTCTCTCAATATTAGAATTCTTATACATACACACTTTTTTATAAGAATTATAATCAATATTTTTGGAGCCCACACACAACTCTTTGCATTTTCATAAATTTTACCTTTGGGCTAATATATATTCTTAATGAGTCTTATTTATAATTGAAAAAATAATAACTATTATCCTCATACCAGCTTTGATATTTTTGTAATAACCACAATTAATTTGCCTTTGCATGAAGAGAAATCTCACCTCCTGTCCCCATGCACTTGATTCATAATTTCAGTCACGGTTCAAGAGAGGATTGGGATCGGTTGATCAAACGCGTCAGATTAAGTTGATTAATTGCTTTTCTTGTAATAAGATTGGTTGTAATTTGGGATTGTTCTAGGAGAAATAGGAGGAAATTGGAGTCGAAGTTGTTGACGTGACGGTTGTATGATGTTTGATGTTTCTATTAATAATTCGTGAAAGCTAGAATGCCTCTTGATTGTTTTAATTTCTGTGCTGATTGTCCTGAACGGAACTAGAAGAATTGATCGCACACACATGTCAGACTGGCTAAAAATTACTTTAAAATATAAAGTATTGTTCACAGTGCCGTCGAGAGAAATGACAAGCCGTGGAAAATTTAATATTTGAGGTCCTTATTTTAACACATTTATAAGAATTAAATTAATTTTTATTCACTCGAGCCCTTGTTGTTGACTGCGGGCACAGCTTCATCACAGCATTTCAGCATTTTATCGTTTTCATTTATTTAATATATTTAACGAGGATTGCCCTTCAGTAAGTTAGAAAATAGAATAAAGCTAAAAAGTACACTTTGTTTTATAAGAAACCTGGCC
>JAYJMH010074153.1:0-10839 GCA_036873815.1 Phacellophora camtschatica | reverse complement strand
TAAAATAAAATAAAATAAAATAAAATAAAATAAAATAAAATAAAATAAAATAAAATAAAATAAAATAAAATAAAATTGAAAGTTATTTAGTCCACTCATCATTCCTCCACCCCATAATTATATGTTTTTTGAAGGTGCTAAGTCACCAAGTCATCAAGTCATCAAATCATCAAATCATCAAATCATCAAGTCATCAAATCATCAAGTAAAAACGTTTCCCAGGTCGATACTCCAAAAAAGAGATCATCTCACGCGGACTTCTATTGTATTTCTTAACAAAACTAACATCACTGTGGTGTGCATATGGCCTCACAATCATTCATTGTTAATTTTTCTCCAGGTCCAATAACTGTGTATAATTATTTATGTGTGCAAAATATGAGTTATGATATCTTCCTATACAACAATATCAACCTTTAGCTGATATTAATCCAATATATCTTTATCCAATTTTCAAGCTTGATTGTTCCAACTCAATAATAACGTTTGGCGTAACTAAGCCACAAGACCTGACCAATATACTAAATAACAAAAAGTCTCAAAATCTTACCAAAAAATTCTCTTCCTCCCAAGCAAGTAAAATGTGATTAGAAGTACGCTTATGTTCTTCAGTGCAACCATAGTCATCAAGGTGAAATCACTAGCAATCTTTATGAATGTCCTTCATGATGCAAGGTTTAAGTACGACAGCGGATCAAGCTTGTGTGTCTGTTACCAAAACGTCACGTCATACCCAAAATGTTAAACAATTGTGACTGTTGGTTACAACGCTACGCAAAATCACGAAACATTCGGGGAATTTAAAAAACGCATTTCAGTAATTTTTCCGCATACAGCAGATAAACTGGAGAGACCGAATGACGTGTTGCAATTATTCAAGAAATGGAAAAGCATTGTGGAGCAAGCTTACAGATGCTGCATTAAAAATGTTGATAAGCCATATTTTAATATGGAAAAAACACTCAACCGATCTTACAGCACAATAAACGAAACAGCTCTTCACGAAAAAAATTAATAAACTGAGTTCACTATCGTTTTAATTTTTTCGCGAAAGATGAATGTTATTTTTAAAGTTCTTTATGATAAGCAATTAGAGCAAAACTTTGATTTCAAACACTCAGTTCTTTAGTTCATTTATCCTGTTACGTTTTGGTTTAACTTACGTCCAACTTCTAAAATAAGAAAACTAGCATACTATGGTTTAAGACGATACACAGTTTTATTGTATTTGCTGCCCTTCCAATGAAATTTGACTAATTTCGATCATTTAAACAACTGCAAGGAGCTGCTTGACAAGTTAATCTATGATATTAAAAGACCAGAATAAAACGCTTGTTTCAAAAAATTACTCAACATTAACTTGCAAAACGCTAAGTATCAATATAATATAACACAAAGATGCTTGTATTAATTTACGTTTTCAAAGGGAACGTGATTGATGAGATATGTAGATGATCGGTTCAAATTTTCTTTAAAACTAATTTTTATTGTTTGCTTAGTAAGGACTGGAATAAAATACCATCTATTTTTGTTTTCTTTCATGTTTAAAGTCTTGTTCTTCAATGTTAACGAACATGACTTAATATAACTTAAATCAGCAGCTTCAATGTCATAAATACTAGGAAGATTTAGATCCAAAAACAGAACATAAATTATATGAGTATGAGATGGGAAAAATTGAATTAAAAATTTAAAGAATAAAACTCGTGAAAAATGTTGTTCCCAAGGGGCATAAGAACGTTGTCTTTTCAAATCTGTAACGTGAAATTGACGATTTTCCGTCGTCTTTTGGAAAATCAAGTTTAAGTCTCTGGGAAAAAAAGAAGAAATTGCCTTAATTATAGCGACAGCAAGAAGGCCTTATCTACCAAGAGCCTTTGACATGGCAAAAATAGAACATAAGTTTTATAAATAAAGCTATTTCTTTTGCTAAATCGACTTTTGTAGTGAATTTTCCAACCTTATTAAGCACTGGTACTCTACTCGTACTCATACTCGTTCTGGATGTAAACCTCGCTACTACTTTTAAAACAATCTAAATCTAAACCTCGCTACTACTTTTAAAACAATCTAAATCTAAACCTCGCTACTAATTAATCTTATGATTATAATGATCTTTATGATTGTGTTTGTGTAGATTTACTTTTAAAATGAAATCTTATTTTCAGTTTTCAAAAAAGTGCAACAAGAATATTTTTTTGAAAAAGCCATTCTAATGTAAAAATTCTAAACTTACATTTCCACATGCTGACTTGTATGGTTTTGGTGCTGTTGATATTTTGCCCTCCAGTTCGTCGGCAAGGCCACACGAGCTGGAAGAAAAACACAATGAACAGTAACACCAGACAAATTTATGAAAGCTTCTCAAAAATAGAGGATGGATAGTTCATTTTTTCCTAAATTCAGAGCAAAGGCATACAATAAATGTTTAAATCTGGAAACAATAAATTATACAAAATTCCAAAATATAAATCTTGCTCACCAATTTTTGCAAGCTTTTTTCTTTCCTGCTTTAGATGTGCCACATTCACCTTCAGGAAAAAAAAACAAATTCGTGAAAAAGCTCAGAAAAACAAAACAATTTGCTTAACGAAAGTCCCATAGAAGAAGCCGTTTCTACAAATTTGAAAGCATTAAAATACGTTGAACTAAATTTGTTCTCCAAAAATCTTGAACAAGAACACAAAATTATTGTTTCCTAAAAACAGATAAAGTACTTGAATTCTCATTTTAGGGGTAACTCAGTTTAATATTTTAACATGAAGGGAAGAACTTATTAGAAAATAAAGCTCAAAAAGAGTTTCTAGAGACTGAATAAAGCTTCTACGGCAGTGAGATATTTAGTGGGCTAAAAGCTAATAACACGTATAGATATAAAATAATTATTAAAATCCAACTCACTCTTGAAGTTTCCAGTATCTGGCCGAATCAAGTCCTCTTCCTCGAGTAGAGCATCGGAATCAATGATATCCTGTAACAACGAACAAATATTTAACTTCAAAATATTACTATACCGACAGAAAAAAATAGTACTACACTCCACAGAACCCTATGCCACTGAGTACCCATGTAGCACTTGAACTAAAGGGTGCTTCAAGGGACAAAAAGTTACTCCAAACCAAGAGGTGCTCCTGAGTACCCTTTTGTTTTCCTGGTTGGAAGCTAGGCTGCAAGATCAAAGCTCTGACAAACGCACTCAACAGACACGAAACATACGAAATACGCGAAAATATGGAAGACTTAGGCCGGAATAGTTTGCTGCAATTACGTTTCTTGTGAAAAAAGAGCTAACGAATCAACTTCTAAGAAGTGAAACAAATGTAAAGATGCATTTCAACGCATCCAAAGTGTAACCAAAACTCCTTTTCAAATCACTTGATGAGCAAACATCAGCAAAGTGGTCACATAAAAATTTAATGAGAATTTTGTTTAATCTTGCTGTAATAACAGAAGAAATCTTTTTTGGAGTTGAATGCAAATTTACACCCGGTAACCTTTTTTAATTTGCATTGTTTTTTCCACTGGCGTCTTTAAGAGGAGAGTTAATTTCAAGAATTTCAAAAACCTGAAAGCAAAACATTTTGGTTACATAAACATTGTAACCGGACCGGATCCAAATCAGTTTCCAGGTTTATTCGCCTGCAAGTAAAATGCATTGGAAGCTGAATGATTTGGGACAGTGAACATGATTCATGTTCCTAGAGTACGGATCCCAGTGAACATTTTCTCCAAGAAGAAGCCCCTGGAAGTCACATGACCCAATAACATTTGTACCCATTAGGGAATTTACATCAATTAATATAGATATTAAAACATTATACAAGTCACATGACCCAATAACATTTGTACCCATTAGGGAATTTACATCAATTAGTATAGATATTAAAACATGTGAAGAATAAGTAATAATAAATTGTCAAATCCATTAAAAAAGAACCAGCACCGCTATGGTGTCACAAATGTTTCAACCACGTGAAAACGAGAATGTCCCACACCCATGTCCCACATCCATCTTCTCTTTCTTTCATGTGATACTTTAACATGGTACTTACTAAATCGTCATCATTGATGTCTTGTGCTGACAAAGTCCATATTTTTGCGACATCTTGGTCAGTTGACTTTTTTGCACCTGAAAAAATAAGTAAAAGCTAAATTGTCATGCCTGCCATGTCACTTTAACTTGTCATGTTAAAAAATTCATTGATTCATTAAATTGAGGCAAATTGCTACAATTTTTTTTAGATAAATAAAGATTTAGATTGCTTTAATGGCACTTTTTTAGTTTAAGATGGGAAGAGATTAACTAATTAAATTCCCCAAGTCGATACAGGAGCAAGCAGGTCGCTTTAATATCAAAATGTGGACTATAAACGAATGACATTCCTTGAAATCAACTTGAAAGTGCACGGATAAGGGCTATTTTAATTTCAAATTTTGGACATGTAAAATTGATTGCAAATGATTTGATGATATCCTAAACTCTAATGTTGCCCTTCGGACATCGTTTTGAGTACAATTTAACATTTACAGCTCAAGGATTTCCAGCTGTAAACAGAGATCAACATCACATAAAGATGAGCAATCGGCATAACTGGATAGAAAATTTCATCTGAAACAAATCGTGTTCTCTGTCGATCACAACTTCGTACCCAGAGCGTAAATTTATGCCAACTCGTGAATTTATGCCTCATCAAAAGTATCTATAGAATTCTACACTGGCTAATCGTTTTTCACATTCGAATTTTGAATCTCTCAAGATTGCGTCGAATGTTGATTTCCGTGCTTGTTGTTTCTCGTAAGCCAATGAAAACGCATAACCTCCAGGTAGGTATCAGGTAGCCGTTGAGCGGTGTTGGTGGTGGCGTTGGGGAGGAGCAATACTGCGACCGTGCAACAAGTCTAGGTATCAAGGGTATTGTATGAAATAGCCAGGGCACGAGGTCGAGTAACTTGTAATGATATGTCAATCGTGTCACGTGAAATAGCACTGATAAAAGTTTAAAAAAGAAGTTCTTTAGTAGCAGTGGATTTCACATGAAAAAAGCAAACGTTTCCTGCTTTGGGATTTTAAATGTCTGTTTAAGGTGGAGTAATGTTTAAAACGGAGCGTTTCGAAAAAGGTCGTTTACAGTTTATTCCATATAAAACCATTAAGACAGTTTAATCACCCATTCTTGGATTTGCCCGAAACTTGGTTTCTGGGTAAAGATCGATGCTAAAAACAAACTTGCCATTTATTTTTTCAACACTCCAAACCATTTCCTTTTCATTGGTCATTGAAATTTTCCTCAAAGGTAAAATATTTCTTGAAATTGAAAACAACACAACATCATTTTCTGTTTGAGGTATCTTCATAACAATTGTTGTGTGTACCTTTTAAAGTGCGTAGAATCCAAAACAATAAATTTGAAAACAATAATCCAATTTGTCTTCAAACAAACAAAAAATGACGTATGACTCAAAATGTTCCCACAACGCAACAATGTAATGGTTTCTCTATTCTTCCAAAAATAGGGAACCAAAAACATCTCCACTTTCATAATGAGCCATGCTATCAAAACATTATGTTTTTCTCCAAACCACAGTGATGTAAAAATGAGAAATCAAAGAGTAAAGCAATGGAAACAGGACCTTAAACAAAATTCTTACTTTTCTTTATTGATATTTTAGCTCCAGCTCCAATTTCAAAACTAGGTTTTTCACAAACAATCTGTTGTAAAAAAAAAAGTATTCAATAATAATTAAAAATTAAGGCAACACTAAAAATGTGCAACAGATCTTCAAGCATCGGTAAAGAAAGCTCACAAAAATTGATCATAAAACAAAAATAAAAAAGTTGTTATTTATAAAAATTAGGATCGAGTGGCCACGTAGTTAAGGCGCTGTGGGGAAGCTGTGTTTCGAAGCCAACCTCTCTATAAGAGCGCGGGTTCGGGATTAATTTTTGGAACTTCTAACTACAAAACCCACAGCCAACTCAGGTGTTTATCCTTTATGAGGTTGGTAAAAAGAGTACCAGTGCTTAACTATGGGGTAAGTCAAAACTGACCATGGAGAGGGGTGGTGTCCACCCCAATCTAAAAAGACCTCCTACCGATTGACTTACTATATCAGTTAAAGTTTAATATAATTTCAAGATCACAATACATACAGGCATGTTGTAACAAAAATTAAAGGACCAACAAATTATGAATAGACGAATCAAATAAAACATAAAAGTTTTGTGTTGAATGATTAGATAAATTTGAATATATAGGGAATTTCTTTTAGGAAGAGTTCTGAGTAGTTAAACAAACGATAAGAGCAAGAACAATATCAAGCTATAGTTCCTCAAAAATACTACAGAACAACATTCTACCCGGTGTGAGTGATCGTATTTCACGTGCCTAGCCTGAAAAAGTTTCAAGATGACTTGTTTCCAGCAGAAGACACGGGTTTGATATAGCCATCCATAAACTCCAGGAAGCTGGTACTCATTTTACCGACTTCGGAAGGTTGGAAAGTTGAGTGAACTTTGGGAGACGCAGCTAGGATTCGAGCCCCGGTTGCTTGAAGCGAGAGACAAGAAAGAGTGCTAACCACCAAGCAACGCCACCACCCCTTAAATGTGCAATAAGAAAGTACCAGCGTTTGGTTGGCTACCATAAACAATGTAATGAGTTTATCGAAATTATGGCATCATTTACCATATCGGATATTAAAACTGCAAATGGCGTAAACCCTTTCAAGCATAAAATAAAAAAACTGCTTTATGCAAAAATTTACAAAATAATGCAGATTGAAACTGGATGTACCGATAATTACACTTTTGTTTCTCCCCTAACACACCCCTAAAATTTTTTCCCTAACACACCTATAAAGGGACCATCATGGAAAGGAACACCTCAATCTTTCTTCTGTTATCCCTGCCACTCTAGTTAAAGTTAGGGGTTCGTGACTTTTCAAAAGTTTTTTCAATGATTGATTTTGTATTATTACTGCTGTGTAAATATTTTATAACTTTAATTTATCTTTTAACCATTATAAATTATTAGTAGCGAAATAAAACTAACTTAAGGTTTAAGTACAATTAATTTACTGAGCCAACAGCAATTATTACAACACCAGAAGTGTTCCAAGCCAGCCTTTATTTTTTTAATTCTTTTTTATGTTAATTTTAGCGTAATAAATTATTTTTAAAAAATCTCATTAAAGCTAAAAAAATAAGAAAATCTCGCACAGCTTTTGCATTTACAGTTTCAATAAAATCATTGACAAAAATTGTCAAACCTATATATCTTTCATTGTGGACTTGTTTTACAGGGTTGTTACATCGTCTAATAGTATATCTAAACCATGTAGTATAATCTAAACTATGTAGTATAATCTTACCATGTAGTATAAGCATGGCCTAGTAGTTAAGGCGCCGGACTCATGATCGCAAAGTCGTGGGTTCGAATCCCACCAAGGTCATACTGGCTGTGAAAGTGTGAGGAGAGCTGCTAACTCTTTGTAATTTCAGGCAAAGGCAAAAGGAATCACGAGGTGTGGTCACGTCAAGGGGAAGGACTGGGTTCGCCCTGTTGGGCCCCCCTGCGCCAAGCGCAGAGGCCCATACCTTGCAAGAATAGCAAGTGTATGTGCCTGAAACTGAAAGGTTATGTATAACCCGTGTCCCCTGCTGGAAACAAGCCATCTCGAGACTTTCGCGGGCTAGGCACGTTAAATACGATAACTCAACTCAACCATGCTCAACTCAACCCAACATGCTTCAAAGTTTTTATAAAATGATACTGTGAATGCCGTTATGATACTATGAATGAATGAAAGTTAAAATCCGTTTTTAAATTTCATAAAATTGTAAATATAAGTTACACTAATAGGATAATAAGATCAATGTGACTAATAAGATAATAAGAATGGCAACACACATGACGCAACGGAAATTATAAAAAAGCTTATGTCTGATTTGGTGAAGGAGGATATCTTATTAAAACTTCTGACTTCAAAGAAGTTACATTGAATATTTTGATTATCGAGTAAATCTACTTTCCTTTGTGTTGTTTTATTCCAAATGTGACACACCGGTGTCGAGCTTCATTTTATATAAATTCAGCTCGAAGTTCACAAAATAAATTCAGAACTTTATCTGTTTGGTCACACGATTTTGATATTCATGGTCAATATCAAACTTCTGATTTTGTAGAAACACAAACGTTGTACTTTCATTTAGTGTAACACGGTGATTATTGAGTCAATTTTGCCAAGCCAGGTATCAAACTTTACGTTAAAGTCTTTTCCATAACACCCAGGTTGAAACAATGATATCTAAAATCAAGCGCCTCCATAGCAGCTTTTCAAATGTGTAGCTTTTCATTGGGACTCCCAGAAATAATTTTTTTTTTCACCGTTTAGAATTACATGTGAGGCCACAGAGTTGCCATGCATTTCGAAGCTCCCTGCTGAATGTTGATGTTTGTAAATATTTATGATAAATAAAAAGAGAGCGAAAACGTTAAAAAATATAAATTGTTAAAAATACTCTCACCTCTACCATTTGAATTGCTTCTGTTTCTAACTGTGATATTATTGGCTTAAAACAAAAACAATAACATGGTTATTCAGTTTTACACAGTATCAATTACACAGTTACGAAAGTGAAACCCAGCGCTATACTTCATTGTTTTCTTAGTATTACCAGATTATCAGTTCAGTTCTATGGTGTTAGAAACAATCTCCCGTCAACAAATGCTCATTTCGTAGCTTTACAAATGTTAAGGATTTTAGGATGGATGACGAAAATGTGAAGCTATGGCGGCAAATTTCATTTTGACATATTGACGATCGTGATATTTCATTGTAAACGGTATAAAGCTTGCTTGAAAATATAACAGAAAAAGCTTGCTTGAAAATATAACAGAAAAAGCTAACCTTAAAGTTTTGTTTTCTCTTCCCAATGTGCAATAAACTACACTTCACAATATACAAACTTCACAATATGTGGCGTCGTGGATTTGTTTTCTTAGAATACACCGTAAAATCAGCTTATTTTAAGGGCTAGAATTCAAAGGGGCAACTTTCCAATTTTCTCTTGGTGATTCATATTTTCGTGGAAAGCAAAATAAACTTTTATGTATATAGTCCTAGTCAGTTTTCAAAAATATTTCAACAAGCAAATGATTTGTGAGGTTGAGGTTGACGTTGCCAACTTATATTCTAAACTCACTGATATTAGCCATCAAAATATTCTTGATTAATCGAGTGTTATTGCATGATTTTGCAACAAAAAGCAAATCATAAACAAAACATCAAACAATTAAATATTATAAAATAATAGTATTAAAGAAATTATTGTCAAAGCAAGAGAAGTGTGACCCCAAGTGTGACCCTTTTGTCAAATAGTGTGCTAACACATACAAATACAACTACTAATCCCTATACTCATCTTTAACTTAAATACAACCCTTCTAATACCAAGCGAGTGACTAAAAAAAACTTAATGTGTGAAGAAGTATTTCTTAATTCAAAATTACTTGGTAGATTTTTGATAGATTAGTTTTTCATTCCAGAAGTTGGAACTAAATATTTGAAACATTTCAATATCTGTATTTTTAACTTCTATAGTTATTTCTAACACACAGTTCTCTGGAAGGTGGAGTCTTTATTAGAGAATGGCTTCATAAGAATTTATTATTGTTACCAGTCTTTATTAGAGGAAGAAGAATTTATTATTGCCATATTACAATCTTACATCTAAAAAAACAATTTTTCATTTGAGACCAGGCATTTATTGAAGGAAATAAAATATGGCAGTTTTTAAATTTACCTTTGATGGTTTCACAAACCCAGAAAGCTTTAATGTTGAAATAAGTTTCTCAGCAGATCTTCCACCTATAAATTAGATTCAATATAGGTGTTAGAAGGCCAACAAAAAATGTTGATGATGTTCTGAATATCATTGTTGATGATGTTCTGAATTTGTTGGTGGTGTTCTGAATATCATTGAAAATATCATTGAAGAAAATAAGAGGATGATCAATTTGATTTCTCTTTATAGAGTTACATCAGTAGTTTGTTAGGGTTAAAAGATATTTTCCACAGATGTGTTAAACAATTAATAACATTTAAGTCAAGATCTAAATCCTCAGCAACAACTAAAAATTGATGCATCATAAATAAAAAGTCTAACACTGCATTTCAATTTGCTAGTAAGATCAATTAAATGCAGACCAGAAGGATGAGAGGACCGAGAATATAACTCTTAGAACCAGTGCTGTGATAGAGCTCCATTTAGAAGATTTACTGTTAAAGAGTTTGTTGTTTATGGTTGGAAAGAATATATTTATTAAGCAAAGAAGATTATTAGAAACACCACGTCAACACAATATAGAAACAGTTAGTGTCATGTTGTCACAGAATGAATCAATTACATTTGGTAAAATTTTTTATAAATTGACAGCTGGTTTTTTATGTTTTGGATTGATTGGGAATATTGGATGCAAATTTTTTACACATTAATATTATCAGAATATATTTTGCATTTACATGAACATATTGATTCTATTTTCACCAGTGCTTCCAATTACAAGCTTTTATTGTTTACAAATACAGGTTTAAAATTTGTTATAGTCTCTTGTTAAGAAAAATCTTTTTAAGGAAATCAAGAAAATTAAAACCATTTGCAGCTTAATTTTAGATGAAATCTCATGCAAGAGTCTTTTTTTGATGATTTTGATTTTTAGTGAAATTAACGTTTTGTGCCAAAATTTACTGAAACAAACATGTAATGTTTAATTATAAATATTAACGATAATAATGAGCGACGTTTCGATGTCATCTTAACATCATTTTCAAGCTAAA
>JAYJMH010074142.1:0-10839 GCA_036873815.1 Phacellophora camtschatica | reverse complement strand
GCATTACAGAATGATCAACTGATAGAAGAATAAAAAATTTAACTCATTTTATATTGTATAAATATCTATATATGTTACTTCATATACTTTCAACTCCCTACATTTTAAATTACGACACTTCAAATCACTGCAACTTAAATCACTGCACCTAAAAGCACTATACTTTATAAATCACTTCACCTTAACTCACTGAACCTTAAACCACTACACCTTAAATCACTTCACCTCAATACCTTAAATCCCCACGCTTAAAATTATTATAGACCATTACTCAACCTCAAATCACTACACCACTACACTTTAAATAACTATTACTTAAATCATTGCACCTAAAATAACTAAATACATCAACTTGCTACACCTTAAATTACCACTACACCCTTAATCATCATTCACTTTCGTCATTCATAACCATTTAAATCACTACACATATATACCTTAACTCCCTACTTTTAAACTACTACACCTGCGTAATACCGTGTTAAGAGCTTACATTTGCTGTCTGGATCAACTCTATAAACAGGGTCATATTCTGGATAGATTGTGTTCTCAAGCTGATATCGGCAGAATGATGCCACGTGTTCAATTACCTCTTCCATGTATACCTGCTTTGGCATTCCTGGTGCCGTTGTTATATGAAGAATTATCAGTGCAGCTTCTGATGCTCTCAATACCCGATCAATTTTTAAACCTTTCCACAGCTTTTCCTCCTCGTTTTCGTCTTGCTGCAGAAAAAAATATGGACTAAAATTAAGAAAGTGTGTATCTTATACCATGTGAGTAAAAAGGGGCTAACTTATACTCCATTCACACTGGCGTCAGATTAATTTAATTTAGCCCCTCCCCCCCTGAAACAGGAGATTACATTACCACCTTTAACAAGATGAATTTTCGCTTCTAAGTCAGCCTCTCGGAGGTACAACAGACTTTCAATTAGCTTGACCGGTCGGTTCCTATCAAAACTATGCAGCGCATTCTTTATTCCCACAGTGTATACAACAGAAAACAACCATTTTAGTAAAATTGCTTATTTTTAAACTTATTGGGGGAAAGTAACAAAAATTGATTCTCGTTAATTTGAAAATTCATTAATTATGAAGTAAGTGATACATATTTTTAAAATATAATTTTACCTTTGGTTGATTTAATAACACTTGAGCACATTCTTTAACATGTCTATCCATTATAGAAACTATTCTTACGAGTTGATCATGTGGTAACTGAAAAAAAAACATCTATAAGAGCAGGGGTAAATAAAGCGTGAAAGCACGGGAGCACCACTCCCAGGAAAGTTTTTGCTGTGTATTTTTGCCCCAGGAAGATTTTTTTGACAATGTAAAATTTTTTCAACTGTCATTTTGAGAATAATAAAAATTCGAATATCAGGAATCATGTATGAAAAAACTTTCTCTACATATAATATAATACTGCTGGCAGTAAGGCAAATCTGTGAATTTTGCGAAAATTGGCAGGAATATTTCGCAAAAAATGGAATGCTCCCAAGAAAAAAGAGGTTTAATCGGCCTCTGGCTCAGAGAATATATAAAATTTTAAAAAATCAAGTGAGGTAAACGAAAACAGACTGGCTGATAACTGAAACAGACTGAAGTTTCTTCTATCCAAATTTGTTAGAAAGCACACTTTACATTATGCAGTAATTACGCATAAAAAAATACAGACGGCAATCAAAATGATTGCAAGCTTAGAGTGCAGATAATTTTGTGATATTTCTAATGAAAAAGATAGCCATAAACATAATGTCAAACTTAACAAATAACTCGTATCCTAAGAAACATCTTCTTCTTGCAAAAGAAACAAAAGAACGGGGCAAAGATCTCAAAACCAAATGCTAAAATAAAGAGATTTTCATAACTTTAACTTAACTAAATTCTTATTAAGACAATTAGTTACCTCCGTTGATAAACTTGTGGCCTTTAGTTTTGAAATCTCCATGTTAAAATCTGTAACCAATGGCCTTGGCAGCAACGCTTCAGAAGGGATACTGCCATCTTCTCCAAAGTCAAGTGCCCCATCAGATTCTAATTCATCTTCAGTTGTCAAAATTTCTTGTAAGAGTTGAAGAAGTCGCTTCGAGTCAGTCCTTACTACCATGTCTATTGAAGAAAATCGAATCATCAAATAAACAAATAAATATTAATAAAACAGAAATTTTATTGTTGCATTAGCTGAAAAAGATATAGGAGAGCAATAAAATGAGCCCCTTTGGAGATCTTCAGGGGCGTGTAAAAACATACCTTCATCTAAATGCAGCGTTCTGCTTCTCCTCTGTTTCTTGGACGAAACTACAACAAAATGTCATCCTTAAAACTATTTGCAGTTAAACATTGTTTACCTAAAAGTTCTTCAACAAATAATTTGTGCAAACATCTCATGAATTGTCAAAGTCAAAATCAGAAATCCAAATTTAGGCAGAAATCAACTTTTATGATAACTGATGTCCAAGGGAATATATAAAGTCATTAATACGAAAAGTTGTATATCTGTTTATAATACGATGAAGTGTATTGTAAAAAGATATGCAAAAACAGAAATAAATGGTGATAGCATTTATTTGATAGATAGCATCTAGATTAATTTACCTGAATAGTCTTGTAAATTATCCGTAAAATGTTCTCCATTTTCATCTTCACTTTCACTACTGATTCTTCTTCGTTTTTTCCTCAAATTCCATCTTGCTTCTGCGATTTCTGCAGCTTTCTGGTCGTCCCCTTTCTTTTGAAGATTATCAAATAAATTCCCACCCAGTCCACTACCAATTTCAGAAGGATGCTGAACTGAAGAACATAAAGTATCGATAGGGTAATGATAATCTGCGGCGACATCAACAAGCTGAATTCTCATGTCATGCATCGGTGCTGCTTGCACAGTTTCTACTGGTTCTACATACTGTACTTCCACTATTTCATTACTCTCCAACTCTCTATATGATTGTCTACTAGACGTTCTACTGGATGTTCTTCTTGATGTTCTTCTTGATGCCCTTCTTGATTCTCCGTCAAAACTCTCTTCTCCAGCATCATAATCATCATCGTCATCATTTATTTCCTTATAATTCTGCAAAACTTCTAATTCAGCCTTGGTTGGTGAAATTACTTCCATCGTGTCATATTCATTTGACCCTCGTTTCTGTCTAACTCGTTTCAATACGAGCTTGGGTATCACTGGCCTGACGACCTTGTCATTTTCTCCTACAAGTAAAACATCCTTCGGTAATTCATCTTGTTTGTTATCCTTTTCTTTGGCTCCCTCTGGCGCCTGCTCCTGAACTCTTGTACTCCACCTGCGTGAAGATTCTGAAATATCATCTGCAGCTTTAGTCAACTCTTCAAATGTATCACTCAAAGTAGTATCTTCTACGACATGTATTTTCTGGTGCACATTTTCTTCTGGACTTGGATCTGTCTTTACAGGACTTATCTGAATATCTGCTCTGCTTAAACAAACTTTCAAACTACCCGGACTTAAACTATTGTCTTGAACAGTATTTGTCTGCTCCGTTGGAACAGGCGGATTATCTCTCAACCTCATCGATTCCCTTTCGGAATACAATTGTCTTCGAACATGGTCCTTCACTGAACTGGATGACGTTCTTCTCTTTGAAGAAACAGAACTAAGATCTGAAAGAAAATTTCCTGAAAATCCTAAAAACAGTAAAACATTATTTTTGAAAACTATTTAGCAAACGTTTTTCTTTTATAATCTCCCAATTATGCATAGCATGGTCCCTTATTACTGGAGACCATTTGTAATTCGCAAACTACCTCGTTTTTGAATTGACCTACCACCAGACTTGAGATTTGAAAATCTTTCCAGAAACTATTTATTTTTAATGGTTTTTGAAGCAGAAAAATAATTGTAACACATTATCCTTGCTTACAATCATTTTTCAAAATGTTTACATTTTGGTCATGACAACCGTTTATCAATGAAATGTGTTTGTAATTTGGAACTTCATAAAGGAGATCATATTGTGCATATGCCATATGTTTTTGAAAATATTGAAATCATCTTCAAGAATACAATTACACAATGCAGAAAGCAATAAAAATTTGATAGAGTAAAAAAAAGCACATACCTATTTCTGCATTGCTTGCACTTGAAGCAGCCTTGATATGCGCAGTAGCAGAAACAATCGGTTGCTTTTGTGAAGATCTTTGATGCCTTGTCTGCAGTGGTGATGCAGCTGGAAGTGCTGCTGTTGGAAAATGTTACGTTATACATGAATCAAAACAGTTAGATATGTATTATATTACACTTCATAACAATGAAGAAAAAAAATTTAATTGTTTAAATGATCAAATATCAAGAATAATTTCCCCCCCTCGAATAAGCCCCATCTGAAAAGGCTTAAAATCAATTAGCATAAATTCGACCTAATTCGACATAAACCTTTATGACCTTATTCAACAAGGCACCAAAGCCAAAAGGCACAAGGCCTTACCAAGGCACAAAGTCTCATTCATGTGATGGCCTGCAATTTTCATTTCCATCTTCATTTGATGGGCAAAGGATCAATTTTTTGACAATGAGTCTTCCACATGTTTTTTCAGCAAATTGCAAAATTAATTGTAAGAAATTTATAAGTTCAGTGCACTTATAGATCTTTGCTTTTGCAGTTTTTGCTTTCATTATACAGTCTTTGCTTTCACAATCAAACTTTCTCATATAACAAAATGTCATTAGCTTATATTGATTGTAACTTCTGTTTATACAGGTCCCAATCATCAATCATAGGATCAGTACCCTTATGTTATTAGGTACCTTGGTTTGGTATTTGGGAGAGAAAGTTTATTAAAATGTATTCAACCTTTCCTCTATCAATTTTTCGGGTCTAAAACTTTGAAATTTAAAAAAAAACCACTTTGCTTGGTAATAGGGTACAATTATATTTTCATACCAAATATCAGTACATCAAAATTAATCATCAAAAATACATTCTTTTAATCTTTCCATCCTAATTCATCCAATTCCAGTTAGGGATGATGAAGCCTTGACAAAGTCCTTTCCCATCTATCTCTGTCCTTCATTGCATCAAGCATCTCAGAGGTAGTAAGTACCTTGTCTTTGCTCAGTAGTGCTTTCAAGGTCATGTTGGGCCATCCAATGCACTATCCAATATTAACTGATGCTAAAAATAAAGTTTTTCAATTTCCAGCAAGAATGAAAAAATAAAAATTTATAAATGAAAGGAAGCAACTTACTGGGTTTCTGTTGTTCAAAATTGTTTCCCTTTGACTGGTGTTGTTTTGATAAAACATCTTTCCTGACCGGTGATATTTCAATTGGTGATGGCTTAACTGGTGACGGTAATGGTATTCTTGGTTTCAAGGGAGTTGTTTGAGACACTTGCCTAAGTGGACTAACGTGAGCAACTGGAATGTGATGACCACTTCTAGTCGGACTAAGAATCAGTTGAGGTCCATGAGGTTTCAGTAATGAATGTCTGGGTGTTGCAAAGTCTGCATTCACAAATTTAGATGGTGAGGCTGTAAAGTTAATAATAAAAAACTGTCACCAATGATTGATTTTATATTAATTATAAAATTGATGTACGTATTATATTAATCATAAAATTGATGTATGTACAGTTGAACCTCTCTAATTGAATTTCATGGCAACTTAAAGTGTAAATTTCATTCTTCATCTCAAAAACTTTTGATGATCTCAAACAAATATTCATTCCCTTTTAAGATTTGGAGATTGCGGAGTTGAACTGAAAATGAAACATATTCTGTTGCCAGACTTCTTTTAGGAAATTGAATTGTTATTTTTATAGCGTTCACAGTGACTCGTTCTCACAGTGACCCTTTTGGCCTTTCACAGCTTTGGGTAGATATGTCAGCCATTAAAAAATTATATTGAGAGGGAGGCTGACTTTCTAATGAATTTCAGTTTATTTGAGTATACATGTACTGTATGCATGTTGTGTTGCATGTCCGCAGTTCTTCTGGCTTTGGCCAATTTATTCAGCCTATCACCATTTACCTCTAATTGCTAGCTCGTTTCACACACCATATTTGGCCCAGTAAAATTTTCTAAACAAGGTGTTTTCCTAACCTAATAGATCACTCTACCAACTTTCCAATGATGAACTGATGTTAGAATGTTTAGCTCTTAATTCTCTTCCCTCCCAGTTCTTCTATTTCAAAGTATTACGTATTATGGGTGTTCTCTTTTGATACCAATAGATTCTATTTGTTGTTATTCTTTTTAATTGTAATTGTATTTTCTTGTTACACTTTTGTTGTTGTTGTATTTTGTATTTTGACTGACAATTTTACCCAAACATGTGTATTTTCTTGGCTCAAATGATTTAGACATTAAATTGTTGGGGATTAATAATAATTTCATATTGATCAAATTTCAATTTTTTTTAAAACTACAGAGCTTGCCAACAAATATATACTGTATATAAAATATATTGCAACTTGCCAAAAAGATTCACTACAAAAAATCAAAAATCTTAGCTAAAATTCTCACCATACTGCTCATAGTTAGGTGTAAATAAATTTGGTGCAAACAGAAGCAATTGTTGCAATAGACCAGGAACTTGTTCTTTGGTTAAATCAGTTTGTCGTTGCTGAGTTAAATTCTTGAAATCTCTATAAATGAAATTTCAGCACATCAGAATGACCAATTTCAGTACATTATTTTGATACACATGCCAAAAACTTATACACATTAAATAGTTATTTACATAAAAATTTTTGTAGACAGCTATTTTGGAATAAAAACTGTAGTGGTAAATATTTCAAAACTATAGCACTTTTTGCTACACTGCTTCAAGCTCCTCCCCATGATTGCATAATACAAAATAATTTACATAGTAGATATTCCAGTCATATACATATGCAGCCGCCAATCCGATACTGTTTTATCCTAATTTCATAGTTGATAAAGCACTCAGACAATATTCATTTAAATACAATAACTCACTCACTCACTCAAGTTTAATTTCAATTAAAAACAAAAGAACCATTGTGAGGCTGCTGTGAAGGAGATTTAGTTTTGATAGTTCTTTTTTTCATTTAATTTGATATAAGAGGTTTCAATTTATAGTTGGATATAAAAATCAATCTAATGATATGATAACGAAGCAATCCAGTACAATGTAAAAATGATTCTCAACCTAACTGCTCTAAGCACTAAAACGTTTTAAAAACATATGGTATATACACAAACTAAAAACATATTTTGACATCTTTTCACAACTCACAGATAACTTGTGTTAATTTTGCCAAGATAGTTTTGCAATCTCTGAACAAGTGAACTATCAACTTGGTCTCCACTCAACAACCTTCTTGCATCATGTAAGATTTCCTGAGATGATATCAAATTATTTGTTTGTCTGCCTTCATTTTGAACTGCATCTGGCAATGGCAGTATGCTGAGGACTGTAAAACGAATAGATTTATAAATGTACAACACTCCAAACATATAATTAGTGCTGAAGACATTATACTGGGTGACCCAAAAAAAATATGGTATGTTGGCCGGTTTATAAGTTCAAGAAGAGCCATCCACTTTTTGCATTTCTTTGTTTATATGATAGATCAAAGGTCAAATCAGTTCATAATTATTATTTTTTAATTAACCGTTCTGTCCCTTTGTTATGAGCTATTACTCAAAAAGTAATCTTCAAAAAACAGTAATTCCTGGAGACAATGGTCCAGTCAGTTGGAGACAGTCAGTTGTTTTGCTTTTACATTTAGATGTTGTTTAAGTATATCTTGTAAGCACTTAGCCTATAATTCCGTGAGCTCTGGTGTTTGCAGTGATTATTAATATTATTATTATATATTATTATTACTATAACAATAAAAGAATAAAATGCAGACCAGTTTATCCAAAGTTCTTTTGTTCCTCTTTTCCATAAAAAAATATCTGTTCCTCTAGTCAAATACATTTTCTTATTTAACTCACATCTGCCTGCTTATACTTTTTATAATTATTTTTTAACATTTTAACATTGTAATTAGGTTTTCAATAGCGTAATTAGATTTTAGTTCATTTTTGTAATTAATGTTTTTATTAGAGGGCCCCTTGAAAATCAGTTTTGCCGAAGGGCTACCCTTAGAATGAAATATGAAATATACAATATCTTAAAATAATCAAATTGCTCACTCTTTACCTTTAACCAAGATATAAGCAGGCAAACATCCCACATTTTGTATAAAAATGGTGATAAAAATATCTGGTACTATGCTGCAACACAATGCAAAGTTTCCTCAGTTGATTGGAAAATAGACACTTTCAAGCAAGAGTGCATTTTAAGAATTTATAAGTCATCAAGAGGGTTATTACCAAAAATAATAAAATGTGGAAATCATTTGTAGCTTTCCAAGCAATTGAAAAGTACACCCATTCCAACCTATTCAAAACAATTAATGACATGAATTTCCCCAGTAAAAACATAAAATTTTCTTAAATCCCTCATTTGAAAAAACAATGATGTCATAAATCTGCTACTATGTTGAAAGTAACTGCAGTGCAGGGAGGTCAGATTGTGTTTTTGAAAATTGTTTAATAAGGTGCATATGAATGTGCAAAGCTTCCAGGCTGGATAACAGTTTTGCACTTTCTTTATTATACTTACCGTCTGTGAGACTTGTCAGCCCTGACAATGTTGCAATAGGGACATTCTCTGGTTTATTATTCATTTTCTTTCCAAATGAACATCAACAAGCATGTGTTGACTGTCGTTGGATGGATTTTTTTTGTATTTGAAATTTCTCATCAACAATGATTTAGTAAGAGTTGCTTCAACTTGACACAGTTCCAAGACAACTGGTTAATTAAGTGCAACACAACAGCAAAAAATAGCTTTGTCCCTCTTCATGTTTATAAAATTGTATGTGTGGCCTAAACAAGGCCTAAATAAATGAAATCTGAATAAAAACAAAGACACAGGTTGTCATTTTATTTCCTTTGAATCTTCGTCTTGGCTCCTGTCTTGTTTGATTTTGGCTTGTTGCTCTATTTTTTGTCCATTTACCAATATTTCATCTTTTTAGGAAATTGAAAATCCTTCCTCATTGAAGAAAACTACGCGTTTGTCTTGTTTTGCTGAAAATTTCTCCATTTAATTTCTTGTTTCAATGTCGTGATATTTCTTTGGCGCCTTTTCACGGCATCCGGGACATTACACATAGGACACAGGGAAACAGTATTATTTGCAAAAACAAAAACAAACTAGTCCACATAAATAAAAATAAATTTTCATGGCAATCAAACTTTTTGATATTTTTCAGAAAATATGCGAAAAGTTTTTAGTAAGTGGATGATTTTCTAATTTAAAAGTAGATTCATGCAGATCAAAAGAACAACGTATAACAAATTCATCTCAGATACAAATGGATCCAAATCTATGAAGGTAAAACTTGGTGCACTTGATTGGAAGATCCAGCAGGAAAGTCTATAGAACTTAGAAGAATATCTTGCAGAATATAAAAATAATATAGAAAGGAATATATAAAATCTATAGAAAAATATAAGAAGGAGTATCTCGTAGGAAGTCCTCAATCACACTTTCCCGGCCTTAATTTGCGGGAAATCCCAGTCACATTTTTGCTGACATACAGTTAAGTCATCAAATCTCATTCCGAGTTAAGTCGTCAAATCTCAAATCCCATTTTCATCCCCTTCAGGACCCTCTTGGTAGAACCGGAAAAAAACACTCTAACCCTTTCACGCCCGGATTTATTTCCAATTAGACAGAAAAATCCAATCTAATTTTCATCTTGCAGAGGGTAGACCATGTGATCAACGGTAGAGGGACTTTTTCTCAAATAGTGGCAGGAAATTTTGTATAATTTTGTCGAAAGTTACGTTGTTTGTTATGCTAAATTGCCAATATCTTGCAGGAAATTTGTAGGCAAAATTTATTTGGTAGCAAGCACCAAATAAAAATTTCTAGCAATGAGATAATCTGAAATTTATAACGAAATTTATGTCTGTGTTCACCTCCTGGAAAAATGAAGTTTTATGTTATTTGGCAATAGGCCATATGGCCCTTCCCGGGGTGAAAGGGGTTAAACTAGTAAAAATTTCAATAAAATAAACACCACATGACATGCAGTCTCCCCAAATAGACCAAGCAGGGGCAGTCTCCCTCAAATAGACCAAAGACACAAAAAATAGCATGTTCCATTAAAAAAAACACAAGAAAAATTAATTCAATGAAAAAGATTGTTAACTATTCATAAACTGTACACTTTATTATATCTGGATTTGGATTCAAAAGGTGATACAAATTTATCTTATAAATACATAACATCTATTGATTGTTTGCTAAATGGACATCAAATATCGCTTTGGATTTATCATGAACATGTGGCTAAAATCGTTAAATATTGGTGCTATAACGCATTGCACAAAATATGTTATGATTGAGTTGAGAACATGTTCGTATTCGGTGATGTATGTGCTAACAACTAGCAGCAGGACTTTGTCAATTTATCTGTATTTTTACATTCAGATACGAGTATTCCCTCAGATACCAGAATTTACTTGATACAGTTTAAATTGCTCTGTACCTCTGGGGAAATTTTCGGTCTTGAAAACTGATATTTTAGTTTAATGGACATTTTATTTTAGTAGTCTTCGTTTTAGTAGTCACGCTGCACCATATCATCGCCACTCCTGATAGTGACATCAAGAAGGCAGTAGACAAATTAAATCTTCTTACAAAATGCTGGAGGTTTAGCCCACGACAGGAAACGCTAGAAAATTGACACAATTAAAGAAGAAGAAGAAGAAGAAGAAGAAGAAGAAGAAGAAGAAGAAGAAGAAGAAGAAGAAGAAGAAGAAGAAGAAGAA
>JAYJMH010074131.1:0-10839 GCA_036873815.1 Phacellophora camtschatica | reverse complement strand
TTTGCTTTAATTGATTACTGCTTTGCTTCAATTGGCTACTACTTTGCTCTAATTGGCAACTGCTTTACTTTAATTGGCTACTGCTTTGCATTAATCAGATGCCACTTTGCTTTAGTTGGCTACTGCTTTGCTTTAATTGGTTATGCTTTGCTTTAGTTGGCTACTATTTTGCTTTAATTGGCTACTACTTTGCTTTAATTGATTACTGCTTTGCTTCAATTGGCTACTACTTTGCTCTAATTGGCAACTGCTTTACTTTAATTGGTTATGCTTTGCTTTAATTGGCTACCACTTTACTTTAATTGGCTACTACTTTGCTTTAATTGGCTACTTTTTTGCTAAAATTGGTTACTACTTTGCTTTAATTGGCAACTGCTTTGCTATCATTGTGTCAACTAAAAATAAAGAGTAAAAATAAAAAATGTCAACTAAAAATAAAGAAATTATTATTATCATATTAACTTCTACAAATTTCCATTTCTTACAAATTTTAAGAATTTTTTTAAAAGATTTTACTATATTGTTACTAAATTGTTACTAAGTTATTAAATTGAAGTTGAAACGCAAAACAATTTTCGTCCGGGGATGAGTTGAACACGTTGGCGTAGAACCACAAGGTATTGCCGGCAAAACGCATGCGCACTATTGTGTGCGATAAGCGCAACGCAGTATGAGATTTAAAAAACAAAACGAAAAACACTCGAGTTCCATCGCAAGACGAAATTTCTCATTTGTTGGGCTTCCAAAACAACCTGCTGTTTCTAAAAATATACGGACACAAATGTGCAGCAAAACACAACAAAATCTAAAGACCAACAAGCACAGTATATTGTTGTCTCAGAATCATGCAAATTGACATACGACGTAATAAATTAATAGAGAATGAAGCAGAATAATAGAGAAGTCTATTTACAAAAGTACATGTTTCCAAGTAGAAAATAACAATAATCAAACCTTGAATTTCTTTATAGAAACTGCAAACTGAACTTCAGTTAAGAAGCGGATTGCCACTCTTTCGGTTGAAGTGAGTCTAAAAAGGAACAAATATCATCGAGAATGTGCATGTAATATCAACCGTAAGCCTTGTGACCAAGCCAGGTGTTTTCACGGAGTTCAATCAACGTAATAGTCTCGCAAATAAACCAAAACAGATTTACTGTTTTCAGCAATACAGCTAATTACTAACTGAAAATTATTGTACAACTCTGCAGCCGTCAAAAATAAACTGCATCCGCGGATTAAAATCGTGGTAGATAAACAGGTGAATCGTTTTGCTGAAGCATGTTGCGATTATGGTGATTATTCGCGAAATCTCTTGAAAACAATGGCGTGAATAATCAGATTTGTACAATACATTTCTGTTCAATTTTTACGATTTCTTAATATGAATATCGAATTACAATATCTGAAAAACAGTTTCAGCTCAATTTTGGCATTATCATGTACTGCAGGTGCAGCACGGTGTTTCTACAAGTTACAAGCAAGTCTGGCCTAATGTCCAAATTACAAAGATTGAAAGTAGAAACATATGTCGTTTTCCAAAACTTATCCCCAAAAATATTTTTTGCAACAGCTTTAGTTCTGGTTTAGTTTCAGTTTTGTTTCAAGGTAACAAAATTGCACAAAAAAACTGAAGAAAAGTAGCAAATTTACTGTGAAATCATTTAAAAAGTAACGAGAAAGATCAGTACAAAGGCCAGAGCAAAAACAAAAAAAAGAATAATAACATCACGAAAATGGAAATTGACGTAATGATATTTTAGTTTCTGTAAGTCCCGCTTTTAACTTTCCTTTTCTTCAGATTTCCGTTCATTTAATTTTAAATTTTCTACAACCTACAACTTTCTTTCCATTAACTAATTACAATCCAAAAATACTAATTATGAAAGAAAATGCTTAGTCAACATTTGGTAATGAGTAAAATAACGAAAAGAAAAACAACAACAAATAGATTGTGTAGAATGTAGGGAATTCTTTAAGAGGAGCCCTCTATGAAGATGAACTAACGAGAAGAGAGCACCCATGTTTTAAAAACCTACGGTATATGTTCTTCAAATTTATTTCAAACTACAATAAATTAATGAAAATGGCATTACGTTTAGAGGAGCCCTCTATGAAGATGAACTAACGAGAAGAGAGCACCCATGTTTTAAAAACCTACGGTATATGTTATTCAAATTTATTTCAAACTACGATAAATTAATGAAAATGGCATTACGTTTATTGTTGCAAGTGCGTTTTTAGTTTCTTCTTTAATTAATATTTTGAAGAAGAATACATTAGTTCTACTTGTAAATCATTCCGCAATTTTGCTCCAAAGTATTGAATGGATACACAAGTCCATATTGACAACTGTTTTATGTGTCAAAAACAAATCACCACAATTAAATTGCCTTACATACTGAATTAAATTGCCTAGAATACTGACGAGCAGATGAATTGAGAGAAATTAAGTTATGAATTCAAGAGGGTGTAGTCTTATTAATAGATTGATATACAAAGGATAAAAGTCTAAGTTGTAAAATTTCAGAAACTCGAAGTAGTTTATGGTATTTAAAGATATGGAGAGAGTGTGATAGATAAGGTTATTGCAAGATAACAAGTAAAGTCTTCGTTGCACGCAAGATACGTTTGCAAAGCAAGTACGTCAAGCTGTAGATATCGGAATGTAATAAAGATAATCTGGTCTTTTTATGGCTAAGTAAGCATGCAATGCCGTGCAAGCACAGCTACAATCTGAAATGGCATGACCACAATTGAAAATAATTTTGTCACAACGATGTATTTCAAAATTTAAGTTCCCCTTTGATAAAATGGCTGATGGCTCAGTTTCGATAGTCGCAATTGACTGGGCACAAAATTCAAGCAAAAAATAAAATAAAAATATCAACTTGAAAGGGGGTAGTACAAACAAACCAACTCCATTAAATGCGCAGACTCACATTAAACACTCTGAACGAAATCATATTTTCGTATGCATGCATGCATATAAAAATATTATAAAGTTTAAGTTATTTATCAATTGGCTATATAGCTCTTCTAGGGGTGAAAGGAAAGGACTAAAATATACACATTTTCATAAGAAACTGTTTATAAGAAATAAGTACAGTACTCAGCAAAAATAAAAAATATGTATTCATAGGACGTGAGGGTAAACTGACTTAATTTTGACTTGACAATAATAATAGTTAAATGGAAGTGCCACAGGACGCTTTGCTGATTTAAAAACATGAAAACGTATTTCTGTTAACCTGTTTACTTTTCACTGTTTAGGAAATTTTCAATACTAAATTTGTGAACAAATAAGAAACTTTAAGTACTGAAACGCATTCTAAGTTTCTTATAAAAATTCGAGAAAGCAAAGATAATGAATATTCACTGAATATTCGTTCAGTACGTTGTTAAATTGTACACAATTTCTTTACAGTGTTAAGTGTTGAATGTAAGGCCACAGGATTGCTCCTCCGAGTATTTCCATGTTCTCAGTGTCATCCTCTTTGTAGTTAATGTTTGTAAATTTATGTAATGAGTAGAAAAAGGGCTTAGCAGCTCTCCTGCATAAAGCGCCTTAAGACTTGACATCTCACGAACCTAACAGCTCAATATCAAATTTCCAAATCGTCATACCGTATTTTAAAACATTAAAGCACACCTCTCATCCTATCGTGAGTACATAAATACACAAAATACAACATAAAAATACCAGGTTACCTTGAAAATACGATGTATACTAACGCAGTGACAAACGGCAGCCAATGATTTACCTTGCAAAATACGATGTATAGTCGTGCAACAAACGCTAATTTGGTGAACAGCAAAAGTGATGCATTTTGCATCTAATTTTTTTAATTGACTCAAAAGCTATCTTTGCTGTAAAATGATCCAATTTCGTAACAAAAGGCAAGTTAGCAAACTTTAAAGATGAGGAGCAAAATAATCTTTCTTTAAGAAGATAAAAGATCGTTTCTTCGCTTAAGTAAGCAGAATTTAATTTTGAATTGAAAAGACAAACATCTTTATGCGGGGCTCATTTTCCGGATTTAGCAGACTGGAGAAATCTCCATACACGACTGTTACGAGTCAACAAATCATTTCAATGCAAGGCTTTTTCGATCTCTATTTTCGATCTCTATTTTCAATTCAATTTTCAATATATTTCTTATTCCGTACATCACTACAACCATCAACTAGCATCTACTATAGTCGACACTCTAAGTATAAAAAAAAACAAATTTTTCTCATAAGCAACCAAATTTAAACTGAAAATCAAAGGGAGGTGTTAATGTCAAATAAAGAAGAAAAAGGAAATGGTTTAAGACCAGAAGGGGGGTAACATATCAATACTGAATACCCATCAATAATATCAATAAATGAGTGAGTAAATAATTATTTAACGTGCACAGCCTGCAAAAGTCTCGAAATGACTTGTTTCAAGCAGGGGACACGGGTTATAATACAATCCACAAACCCCAGCAAGCTCGTACTCATTTTACCGATCTCGGAAGGGCGGAAAGCAGAGTGAGCTTTGGGAGCTGGGATTCGAACCCAGGTCGCTCAACGCGAGAAGCAAGAGTGCTAACCACACCACCACGCTCTCTTTGTGTTCTGAAATGCAGTAAAGCTATGCTCATTTTCAGGCCCAAATTAAATGAAATATACTATTAAAACGCGCACTTTTTAGGAGTGAAACGTAAAACGATCTAATGAAATATCTTCACATTCCACCTTGTTAATACAGTCAATGCCAGCAAAAAGAAACCAAACTATTTGTTCCATTTAAAACCGTAATGCTATTTTAAGAAACCAAATATTAAGCCAATTTCATAATATAGACATAGAGCTTAAATAAAGAGCAGGAAATCCACAAAAGTCGCATTTGGTTTCCGTCTTGTAGTGAATAGGGGCCTAATAGATCGTGAATGATGAAGTTTGCATTTTTAATTATCGGTCGGGTGACCCTAGAAAGGTTCTGACGTTTAAAAAATCACCAAAATGTGATTGTCAAAATTCTTCTTCCCGCAAACGTAAGAAGGACCAAGTTAATTTTAGAACCTGCGGTTATTTTGGTAACTTTATTAACAACATTGATAATGTTCATTAATAATGTTAATAATATATAAATATATATGATAACTAACCACACAATTAAAAAAAAAGTTTTTTGCTGTTACTGTTTTATCTTGCTGGCTACTGATTGTAATTTGATATTGTATGGTAGTATTGTAATTGCTAGCTGTTATTTTTTCAAAACTTATAATTTAGCTGTCCAAAATCGTTGGATCGTGTAGAATACAAGTAGTTTTAAGATTTTACTTTGACATGGTGTAGCCCTTGTATTTTATGAATAAAATTGAATTGAATTGAACCTTGACGAGTGATGACGAATTTCGATTTGAAAAACCTAATTTTGAGCTATACTTTTCAAAACCTTTGTAATTCAAAATTAAAAAATATCTTTTAAAACGCTTAATCCAGCAAATCATATTTTTGCATTATATTTATAAACACTATAAATACGATATGAAATGATTGACAATATGAAGTGATTGCAACTTGCAATAACGTGATTTATTTATTTCTCATAACAACTTTTATACCATGCATCAAAACGAGGTAGTTTTTAAACCAGCAAAATTCTATATATTGTTTTTAATGTGCTAGTGAAGTATTTGACATTGCTACAATTAATTTAGCCCTTCTTGTACACGGCAACGTCAAAGATTAGTAACATACTCGAATTTTGTTGATTTTTCAAACGTTAGAGCTTTTTTCTGGGTCACCCGGTACATCTTTCAGTGTTAAAATATTTCAAGTGTTGAATGAATTGCATCATATTAAGAAAAAAAATTTGGCCGGCTAGTTTCCTTGCAGCCTACCACACAATTTTTCTGTGACTGGAGGCGTTGAAAATGTGGCTGACCAAAAGTAAATAAAACAAACCAACAAAAAACTTTATTAGTGCTTAAACGGTTCATTTCGCGGTGCCCCTACAACAGAGATCCTCCCATACAACAGAGATACATATTTTATGAATGAAAAATAAAACCTGTACTCACTCTCTTCTCAAAACAAACAAATCATTGATTCCTTTCGAAGATTTTCTTGTGCCTAAAAAAGTCATAAATAATTACCTGTTAATAATGTTTAATTTCGTAATAATATTTTTGTGGAATATCAAGTAATTTAGAAAAAAATAACTCTTCAAAAAAGGGGGGGCTGAGTTACTTTATTTCTTTTTTCAAACAAGAAAGCAAGCATTGATTTATTAACGTATTGGTTGATTTTACGAGAAATAAGGTAAGATCATTTCCCATTATTCGTTTCAAGGCAATATCTGCCCTGGACTTATATCGCGACTGAATTTAGGTTATCTCAACAACGCGAGAATTAACCAATTGGCAAATTGTTGAAATGAGCAATGAGATTGTGTAGTTATAGTTTGCATGAATCTCTTTTTGTATCTAAACTTTATTTATTTATTTATTCGATTGGATATTTTTCTTCAATGGGCGATTCTCATTCTCTAATAAAGAAAAGGGGCGTTTTATTTTCTTTAATTGACAGCCTTGTTTATTGAGGCTTCTTTCGGAAGGAACATCCTTCAGTCATACATCAAATAAAATCTTCAAAACTCACAAATAAAACAAAAATTTGACGAGTTTTTGCGGGGCTTTCTCGGCAATAAAAAGTGACATTCAAAACAGTTATGTATTCAAGCACAGTCAATAGAAATTCGACTCAGTGGAATCATATACAGTCGAGCCCCGCTATCTCGAACTCGCTTGACTCAAACTCCCGGTTAACTCAAACTGTCTTGTCTTCCTTAGAGGGCCTCCAGGTTTGATTTAGCTTCGGTTATCTTGAAAAAATTTCGCTTCTCTTTAGAGTTCAAGATAGCGGGTGGTTCAACTATACTCCTATTTAAGTAATGTCGACCAACGTTCTATTACTTTTACGCTTATTGTAAAATTTTCAACATTTTTCTCCATCAATATTTCACAGCCATGCTACCGGGTGCTGATCAAGATATTGGTTTACAACATTCAATAATATTCAAACGGTAATCCTTAATAGTTAGCTCATAATTTTCTATTTTAATATTCTATTTTAAGAGTGTTGAGATATTCTTCTTGAAATCCTAAATTTGGTATCATCTTGAATATAGAGTCTCCATCTAAACGGCCTAGGCAACACACAGTACAAGTTTAATAAGAAAACTTTGTCTCTGTTCTCAGATTCGAATAAAAATAAGATTAGTTTAAAAGAAGAAGCAGCATTTTCTTCAATAAAAGTGACGTCGAGCTTTTCAATGTGTTGCTAAGTCGCTTTTAGTTAAAGGTCCTGGTTTCATTGTGTCTGGTGTTATAAGACGATTATCCCAATACCCAAAGCATCAATTTTCAAGAGTAAGGTACCAAATTGTAAGTTAACTATTCAGTATTGCCATTAATATAATACTAAATGTACAAAGGCAGTTAGTCAGTTTGTCAATCTTTGTCAAAAACGTTACAATCTCTTTGTACACCATATATTTTTTGAAAAATATTAAAAAAATTAAATAATTTTAAAATTTAGCTGCTCACTTTGTTGAGATGTGAAGTAAACAATCGACGGTAAGCTCGTCACTGTCGATTGATTTTCGTCAGCCACTGCACTGCCAAAATCCAAATCTCCTTCAGATTGCGAAAGCGATCGTTGTCTTCCCAATTCTTTTTTGGTAATTGATAACTGATTCCCTTCTTCTTCTTCTTCTTCTTCTTCTTCTTCTTCTCCCTTTGTCTCCGACTCGGTGTTTCGAGGCAGAACCCTAAAATTGATAAAATTTAGTCTCACTTAACATTGAATAAAAAATATTTAACATAAAGAAATTAATTTGGACCTAAGCAATTGTTTAAAAATGCCGACCGCTGTGTGTTACTTATACCACGTACCGTAAAATTATTATATATACCGGGTGACCCAAAAAATTATCTTTGTTTGCAGGACTTTCGCTGAAGCTGTGTGGTACTACTAATCTCAAATTGTGCATAAAATGATATCCGCAGGACAGGCTTCAGATATGGTAAAATGCATAGTAAAATTGCAAGTCTTCAAATCAAGAGGCAAACTTTTATAAAAGCATAGCAAATTTATCCAAGAATAAAATAAAGCAATAAATCCAATAAAATATTTGCTTCTTCTTTAATTTTCATAAACTCATTCTATATTCTCCAAAATGTTGCGGAAAATGGAATTAAAGTTTCGTAAAAAGTCTTGACGACGTTATTTTGTCAAATGCTCAACTTGCTCGTGGCTGGACTTGAACAAGTCCACCAAAAATGGTTTGATACAACAAACTATTTCTCCTCCATCCCAGTACCCAGAAGTAAAAATAACTGGTCTCTAACACAGAAAAAAACAATTAAAATTTACCTATCAGTTAGCGACGAGGCTCTGACCAATGACAATTTCTTCATGATTGATGGCCTTTTTCTTTCGCTATTTACACTTGGCGAACTTGCAGGGCTTCTGGAGTTGAATCGAGAGTATTTACGCTTGTTAATTAGCTTTAGCCATCTGATCCATGTTGCGTATAGACAGTTTGTTGGATCTGTCGAATATCTTCGCCAGCAATTCTTTAAAGAAAATGTATTCAACTGTAAACATTAAATGCAAAAGATGCAAATGAAAACATATTCAGCACAGTAATGCCTAACGTTTAGGAAACAACTGATAAGAAACTTCTAAGCTCAACTTCTCAAAACAACAATATAAAATATGTGCAAAAATCGTTCCAGTGTTGATTTCCTGGTGGATGGTTTCGTGTTTAATTTTTATGATTGTGGAATATTTTTATTAAAATCGGCAGATTTTCTCGGTGGAACTATTAAAAAAAAAAACAACTTTTCCATGGTTCCAAAATTGCAAAATATATATTCACCTCTCTCTTCAACACCACAAGGGAATTTGTGATACTCAAAAACAGAATTCACATTAAATAGATTTTATAATTTTGAGTATAGTTTTACTTGATTTCATTAAGAAAATGCAACAGTAAGATAATCAATACTCAAATCCCATTCGAATGGGGCCCATTATTTTCATGAATCTTTTAGAGTTAGTCGAACATTGGTTAGTCGAAATTTAAGTTCAACATTCATGTTAAATATCCATAGGATATTCATTCAATAAACGATACATTAGGTAGAACATCGACTTGAGATCTTTCAGATTTGAATGAACTAATCAAAAATGCCGAAAAGCGAGATAGGGAGCAGGGGAATTTCCTTTCGAAATATCCCTGGGGACGATGCTGTGGACGATGCTCGCTGGCTAGGTTGTCTTTGGGAATCTGTCCATGGCTAGGTTGTCTTGCACATTTGGAAGTCTGTCCAAACGTGCATGCTAGGTTGTGTGAACTTAAATTTTATCTACCTG
Organism: Phacellophora camtschatica; assembly: GCA_036873815.1. Classification (NCBI taxonomy): domain Eukaryota; kingdom Metazoa; phylum Cnidaria; class Scyphozoa; order Semaeostomeae; family Ulmaridae; genus Phacellophora; species Phacellophora camtschatica. The sequence goes on along the minus strand of JAYJMH010074131.1, from coordinate 1,422 downwards.
GATCTTTGTTATCATTGTTAACATAAAATTACAAAATTAGTATGGTGTTAGTATGGTGTTATAAATCTTGTAAATACATCCATTCGGGAGAAATTTGCTTAAAAAGTTAGATACTTTAAAATAAAATAAAATATTGTATTGCGAATTGTGAGAAAAATATTGAAGAAAATATCGGAATTAAAGCAGATAAATAAAACCATCAACTGGCTCCATATTTAAGAAAAGTGGATTTTCTTTAAATAACGCTGCACCGGCGGCTTAAACCACAGAAGTCTTCTACCCAGCTGATCAGAGAACAATTACCCTAATGTCAAAATATAAATTAAATCTTTCTTTACGTAAATGTAACGAGGGTCAAAAATGCTTATCTTTTTACGGCCTTGGATATGGAATGAAGTATTCTCAAAACAAAAATCCGCAAATTACATCAATACATTTAAACATAAGATCAAAACAACTTCATGCAAAATATACAGAGAGAGGAAGATCCTGTAAGTATTTACCGCGAAGAACTCTTTGACAAACAATTTCCATTTACAATTTTGGATTGCATCCCTTTTTCCTTTGTTTCATATGAAATATTTTCGTCTTTTCGTCTTTCATCTTATGGAAACAAGAGCATTTTCGATCTTTTGATGCTATTCCTGCCTCTCTAGTTAGAGGTGGTTGAATTTTTTAAAAAGTAAGTTTCTCTGTATTTAACTTTTTATGAAACTTTGTAATTTTTTATTCAATTTAGATGTACATTGTAATTTTGCTTTTAAAAGAGCCATTGTGTTCTTTACCTGTATTATAACAGCAGCTGGGACTCTTCGATTGTTGATATGTTTCTCCCGTTGATGAGTCGCAACTTGCAAGGCAAATCCGGAACCAAGTATTCCCTGATGATAGAAATACAAGTTATTAAACTCCAATAAAACCTAAATAGAAACAAGAATTAATCAAATTTCAATAAATTCCTTCGCTGACCAAAAGGCCTTGCGACACACCAGATAGATAGCCTGGGTAAAGAACCTGGATAAATTGTTTGTTGAAATATAACAGAAAATAAACTGGCTTCCAACACAAGAAAGAGTGGAGCAAAGCATATGGGGGATTTTCGGATATGTTTCACCCTTCCAACCAGATTCAAACTACTCGTAGATCAAAGGATAAATTAAGTATTCCCAACACAGGCCAAAAAAGTAAGACCAACATAGGCCAAAAATGCTTATCATACACGGGTTCAAAATTATGGAATCAATTACTATCTGATATTAAAATTGCAAATAGCGTAAACTCTTTCAAACATAAAATCAAAAACTGTTATATGCAAAATTTACTAAAAAACGAAGATGGGAATTTGATGTACTGATAATCATACTTTTTGTTTCCTTTAATTTTTAGTAAAAGATAAACTATTTTTGTTTATCTGTTAAAACA
>JAYJMH010074120.1:0-10839 GCA_036873815.1 Phacellophora camtschatica | reverse complement strand
TTGCACCCATGGTCATTTCAAACAGTGTAAAAGGGCTTTCCCGCCAAAAATTATGTTTTTAACAGTGTGTAGGGGGGAGTTTCCGAGCAAAAATAGGGCGTGGTCCCCAAAAAATTGCCTCCGGCGGCAGTGGGCATGACCAGCTTCGCTGGTCTGGCTTCGCCACTGCCCGTACCCCGTCCCTCGTCCTCTGAACCTCGATTCTTGATACTGCAAAGCAATATTCTCATACCAACAATCTCGAATTACGACCTCAAAAGGTCAAATGTCAAAGTGAAGAAAGGTAAAGTTCAAGTTGCGTGTTTTTGGTCAATGTCGTGATTCATGGTCGGACACGACCTGCGCAAGAAGAACACTTTCAGGACATTTTGACTATGATATGTATGATGTGACACTTTTTGAATATTTGACATTCATTCTTTGTAGAAAACTTCTCTGAAACTGAAAAGGGGGTCATTCGATAATTACGTGGCGCTCCGAAGGTGTGGGGGGTGGGTGTCTGATTGCGTTGAATCTTTTGTTCCATTCTATTGTTTTAGCGGAATATTATAGCGTTACATTTCTTTTATATATACGACACATTACAATTAAGCGCACGGTCAAAACTATATCCAAACATTACAGCAAATTAATCAAATATTGCTAATTAGGAAAAAACAGCACCCCTAAAATGTGTTTTAAAGGAGGTGCGACTCTAAAGATGAAGATTTTTGTGTTAATATGTAAAATCTCACTGTCAATATGTTGGTTTTGAAAAATGAACTGACAATACAATTTATAAGTCATCTAAAAATAACTTAAATCTATTAATAATACGAATGGTATAAATATAAATGTTTGCTTAATTTAATTCAATTGGTTCGAAATAAACAAAAAACATAGAACAAATTTATAAACGTTAAATTTAAGAAATAACCCCCTCAAATAATTTGTTTGCTGGAATTTCCTGCAATAATCTCTGAAAAATAATCGCTAACTAACCTGAATCGCCACATGACTGAAAGGCCTCCAAACGGCTTTCTCTTGCATTGTCACCGATGATGCCAGAAGCATATGTCAGAAAAACAAAAAACAACACGATGCTGCTCGCAATTGATGGCATTTTCTTCAGCAGTGGATTTCACTTCAATAACTGGTTGGCAAGAATTTCAGGGAAATAATATCTACAAGTGACAGCAGACGAGCAAACCAAAATCCTTCCTCGTGGAGTCCTGGCTTCGTTTATCTGATTGTTATGTTGTGATTCTAAATAAAGAATGAGAGAACACATTTCAAATATTTCAGATGACAGGAAACAAATAGAACAATCGAAAGTTGAACAGTCGCCAAAAATACTTGACAACAATATTTTTGTGCTAAAACAAAAGATTTTGTGCGGCAGTACACTCATTCTGCAACAGTCACGAACAATGCAAGGGTCTCGCCGGCGTTTGGACGAGTTATTTTCCTCACGTTGTTTTCTCAACCAAAAACAGGAAATTACTAGGCCCGCATGCTATTTTCTGCCTATTATCACAGAATCAAAAGGTTTCGCAGTATTTATTTGAGGGTTGTTAAGTTCTTTCTCCGTGAAAGTCTTTTGATTCGGTATTGCATAATTAAATTAGTCTAGGCATAATTAGTTTCTCTGTTAGGAAATAATGACAAACGATATTTATTGTTTTTGCTCAAAACAAAATGACTTTGAAAACATGTGTATTAGGAGTCATCAGGTCAGACTAAAATATTGCAATACATATTAAATGAAGATTATAATAGATAAGAAAAGTAACATGTTTATGAATGAACTGATGCCTCAATATTGGGGCAATATTGCTTCCCGCAAATTCAATACTTTCCAACCAAACACAAAATTTTCCCGCCAATCCTTGCCTCGATTCCAAGGAAACAAAATCTCAATTTGACTTTGAAGGAAAGTATGGCGAATGAATAATGAAATTGCAACGATGTGAAATTGTGACTGAAAATGACAATTTTTGCACTTTGGAGAAATGCAATGGAATTATTTTCATCCAAATTTTGATTAAATGCCGAGTTGTTAATTTCATCTTGCTCTTCGTGTCGTGCTTACGTTAATAAACGAACAAAACCGAAAACAAACATATTAGAAAGGGAGGGAAGGCGTAATCTAATTTTTCCATGTAGTAAATTCCTCAGCAAAATCCAAGCAAACACGAAACACTGTAAATAATTGCACTGAAAAGGCCTGAAAAACTGACAAGAAGATTGCAATACAAAGAAACAAAGAATAGAAATCTTGCCATCATTGTATGTCCTTTGTGGTTACTGGCCAGATACTTTCACAATACAACGAGAATAAATTACCATATTGGGCCAGCAATCCAGATTTCAGAGCATGAGGGCCACCAGTAAGTTTTCCATTTCCAATTGATTTTTCACTTTAATTTTATTTTCGAGGCTCTGGTACCCAGGTATCTTTAACCCAGCTGTTCCGAGTTTTCGAGAAAACCAAAGCTAAAAATTACAAATTAACACTGAAAGCTTTCCAGGGATATACGAAACAGTTCGAGCTAAACGTGAGTTCGAGTTAAACGAGTTCAACTGTATATGAAGTCGAAAATCCATCAAACCTATTACAAAATTTCGGCAATCTTGCCACCATGAAGATAAGATGGATGCATATGTGATAAGTATTTCTAGAAGAAACTAACATTTGCTATAAATACTACATTTTGTTTACGTCGATTCAAAAATAACTCATTGTCAATACTACAATACTGAAGAATATTTGCACTGGTATAATTATAGTTTCGCTGCAAACATTTTAACTGGCAAAGTTACAAAAGTTGAAAACATAATGAAGAGGCATACAATAATTTTGTGAAAACAACGTTGGCGTAAAATTCACATGTTAGTTATAGTTTGCAAGCAGTAAACGAATGTTGTTTATTATTGTTAGAATTAATAAACGAAGCGGAGACCGCTAAGGAAAATTTAGATTGAAGGATTTTGTTTTCAAAACGACGGTGCTGTTATTTCAAAAACGTACCGACGCCGAGCCGAGCCGAGGGGCAGGGCCTCAGCCTGCTAGAGGATTTTATTTAATAATTCTATATATTTTTCTGTTGATACTGGGACCTAGAATACAAAACTGTTTGTAGTAATTTTAATGTAGAAGGCGTGGTTGCTAGCTAGCCTCAGTACAAAATTCTAACCTTCCGCTCCCTCCCACCTTAACTTTGGCCGCTCTTTCCTAGGCCGCTGAAAGTGGTCAGGAAATACAGTACTGTCGCAAGCGGGGGCGGGGGACTGTAGCCCCAATAATTACGAGAACAATGATTATTTAAAACAATTCTAAGAACAATAAGCTCCCCCCCAATCTGGAACAGCTGCACTGTAGTATACGTCTACGATTGCCTGCCAAAAAGTAAAGTGCGTGATCGTTTTCACCCCGACTCCTCTCGCCGACACGAAAAACTGATCACGTGAAAATATCAACAGGAACACTCGATTTGATTGCGGATCAAAACTGTTCACATGATATTTATCACACTCAACCTGACTGGGGGATCGTCATTGATTTACAAGTGGCTATAATGAATGGCACTCTATGTTACTCTGTGGTTACTGAAGTACTCAGACGTCTTTTCTTCAACGAAAGGAAAAATGCTAATTTGTTCCAAAATGACTTTTCATTGATTTCAAATAAAGACAAGATAACGAATAATGGACCCACTTAAACCTTGAATATTACTATTAAAATTGCTGGCTTAAATGAATAAAAATTACTGAATGGAAGGGTTGGAGGTACTTTTAATTCATCAACAAATATTATTCCAAACAAAACATACATTGAAATCTTACCTCTTTATAAAAGTATGTTCTTGACTGGAAATTTTCACGTGCAAAACCAAAGCTTTGAAAATCTTCAAGGTTATCCAGTTCACAACTGCATCATTTCTTTGAGGAAAAAATACCACCTCCGAAGAAAAAAGTCTGCTAATGAAAATAATCTTGTATACCTTTCGTGACAAAGGCCCAACCACACAAAATGATTTCTTTTTAAATGGCTCATAAATCGTCTTAAATTTTTCGGTGAAAACAACTTTCAAAGTGATATTCGCAATAACTTAATATCAAGAATGCTTTCTTGAACGACACCGCACGGCTAATAAAAACAAATTTTTCCGGGGGTGGACAAATTAGATAGACAGTTTACCAATACTTCCTTTGAATAAAGTCTTGAAAAAAAAAGCTCATCATAAAACTAACAAACATCCTTTGATTGCTAACAAACTGAAAATGAAATTTAACAAGACTCTAGAAATTTAACTCTTGCCTCAGTAATTTCTTACGTTTCGTGTTATTTTGTTTTGTTTTCTACAAAATTTTGATTGAAACAGTAAAACAGGAGAAGAAAATTTAGTGTTTGCTCTACCCTGGGAACCAGACCTTGCAATGAGCTGCTGCTTTACACTAAATATAGGTTAGCCAATCACACAGCAGAACAGAATTTTTATCACATGTTCGAAATGACATTTTGGGAAGAAGTGTGTAACTTTGATGTTGTGTAGCCCCCTGCCATCAATTTAAATGTCGTGATTTGCCCCACGGAGTTTCAGAAAGTAAGAAAATGCCAATCATTCGATACCATCATTCCATCACGGCAAGTTCATTACGTCAATACCACTACGTCACAAATATTCTCCCCCACTCTAGTTTCATCAAAAAGGGAAACTGGATTTTTAATGTGCACTAACTAGTACACGTAATAACGTCAAACGAACACGTATTTTAAAAATACAAAAAACCTAATATGTAAAAAATGAATGTTCGATTTTTCTTTTGCGTGACAATGCCTTTGCTGGCGTCAATAACGATTAGCAAATAAACACCAAGACAGCGTTTCCTGGAATTATTGTAAACAAGATGCCAGTTATCTGAAATTCCATTTAACATTCACAGACCTTTTTTTAAAGGAAACAATTCTGTACTGACAGTTTCTCGACTTTTTAAAAGTATGCAGAAGGAACTGTGGCAGAAGGAACTGTGGCAGAAGGAACTGCAATCCAAAGTTTATTTCGTAAACTCCGTAAAAGAAAGAAAAAACATAAAATCCTGGCTTTCTCTTCCGCAGAGATTACTTTATTTGCTTTTTTATTACTATTTTTACGGAGCCAAGTCCACAAGCCCAAAAGCTACTTCAATAATGAATGAAGGTTTAGCAGAAACTACGCGTCCCTGATATGATGGCAATAAAAATGGTAAAAGTGTCTTAATTTATTTGACCAAATACGTTGAAAGTTTCGTAACTTCTTCAGTGACCCGACAAGTCTTTCTCTTTAATCCAACATCAAACGGAGGATATTCGGAAGAAAGAAAATAAGGAGGAGGAAAAATAGACTCAGTTTCCTTCCTTTATCTCAAGTTCCTGCAGTTCCTTTTCTAGGATTGTAAACTGGTTTAGAGAATGAAAATGTGTACATAGTTTTGATCTTGGTAATAAGCTTCTTAGGTATGAGGAGGAATTTCTTAGATCGGCTCCTTGACTTTGTAAAATAACGTCAAGATACTTTCAAAGAGCTTGGTACCTAATACGTAAAAAAAAAATGAGACAAATCAGGAATTGCATAGACAAATAAATAGACAAATAGACAAATAGACAAATCCATAGTATGGCCATTGACAAAAACTATGCATCCACGTGTTCAGAACAAGATAAAATCAACGTAAAATTAATTTCCCTGTGGTAAATATCCTAGCTGAAAACGAGGCTACAAAAATATGGTCCATGATTCAATTCTTTGAATATATGCAATATTTTCCATTGAAGGGTTAATTTAACATCAATTATGAAACAACTGGGAAAAATTCAAAAATTACACGTTTTTTAACTAAGTATGTAAACTCGCAACACCTTAATAAAATCCAGAGTTTCTTATGAACAAATTCGTGTTGTTTACTTTTATAACTTCTAACTTTCAAACTGTCTATGTAGTGATTGAAACATTTTGTGTTTATGTAGTGCCCCCGTATGAAAGCACAATCGGTAGAAAAAGTCTCCAAATTCTTGGCTCAATAGGCGAATCCGATATTTTTGTTTGCGATGAACGAGAAAATCAACAGGAGATGAAATTCCAAAGCATGCGAAAAGCAGTGTGAAATAAAGACCGAAAAAACCTTGCGCTTTGGTCTGTTCTGTTTTAGAAACAAGCGAAATTGAATTGAAAGCGAACATTCCACAACATATACAGAAAACATCCGCACTATGGTATCATCTCTTGGCCAGACTTGGCGAAACATGCACAAATTTGCTTAAGTCCCACTTTGAACATCGTCAAAATGAGCGAGTGAGTGCTTGGATTTAACGTGCCTAGCCTGCAAAAGTCTCGAGTTTCCAGCAGGAAACACGGGTTATACATAAGCATCCACAAACCCCAGCAAGCTCATACTCATTTTACTAGCCTCGGAAAGATGCAAAGCTGAGTGAACTTTGGGAGACGCGGCTGTAATTCGAACTCCGGCGCTCAATTGACATGTGGGAGTGCCACTACGGTTCAGAGAATCAAACAGATCTATCATATGCACTGTGCGTAAACAAGCGCATGTCTTTATATGAGCTATTTAAGTTTCGTGAATGAAAGGCAATATAAAAATTTATATTGCATTTTAAATAATAATTTTAAATGATAAATTAGCAGATCTTATACTTATCTAATATGGTGACTGACCATTGTAAATCAAAGAAAATATATCGAATCAAAGAAAATAGCTTGCTTGCCAAGTCTAAGCGGCAAGGTTTTATATTCATTAAAAACTTAACAAAAATACACACATGCGAACAAACTGCAAAATAAATTACACAGGATGTTTGTTGATAACCGATGTTTTTCCTGGCAAATAAATGAGTTTTGGGGATAAAGAAAGGCACGAGCTACTTTTACAAAGATGCGTTTTTCAAATTTTTTTACTAAAAACGAATTAAAATTTCGCGTTTGCACAAGCCAGGGACATCAGAGCCGGTGGGGATGGTCCCATCACTTTTTTTGCTAAAATTATCCTTTAAGGAAGCTTTCATTTTTTCTGGTTGCTTTTCGGTGGTTTTTGCCTCTTAAAGCCACACAACTTTCAGGCTGTTCCGCGGCCTCTGCAGCAAGCTTACGTGAAAACCTTATCTACACGAAAACGATGAACAAACTTTTTCTGCGCATGCTTACTGAAGTTGAATAAGTTCTTAAATAGCTGATATTTCACATTTCCATCGTATTGAAACCCATTTTCAAAAAGGTAGGGTTTTCAGTTCAGACGATGGTCGTTTCAAGTAAATGGGAAATGAAAACGCATTCTGTTTTATAAAATAAAGCGCAACACTCAAATGGGATTAAGGGACCGTCATTAAATATGGCGAATGAGATGGACCTTACCTGTCCTATCACCCTTGCTAGGACTTGTCCTGTCGCTCGTGCATGATAAAAAATAGATTATGAAGTAGCTGTAAATAAGAATATCTAATATGGTTGATTCAACCCCAGCATACTTTTAGTTGTTACCACAAGTTCTCGTTTTGTGTGTCACTTCGTGCAGCACGGAGACGTGCCTTTTATCAGCAAGAATGCCAAGCATCTCTGATTAGAATTTCGTCTCAACACACGAATAACCATTATTTGGTTAAAATTAATAAGATCTCGCACGCAAAGATCTAATGAACATTTTGCTTTGTACCCCATTGAGAAGCAACTTCTTTGTAATTATTGCATGCACTACATTTGGGCCCGTACTTACTTCGCCTTGGTCTTTGCCACCCCTCTTTGAACACTTACGTACACTTTGGAGTCAACCCCCCCCCCCCCCATTTTCACCGCGCCCGTGCAAATTAGACAGCCGAACTCTTCTCTTGAAGTAGGAAAAGTGCACTTCTTGATGCACGATATGACCAGTGTTGCATATAACTATGCACGGTTACAAACCAATCAACCTTTTTGAGCTGAGGCTGCCCTAAACTGATATTTATCAAAATCTATAATTAGAACCCTGCAAACAAAGTTTAGTCTGAGAACCAATTTTCACATTCCTACCTACATTTTTATCAAAATTATATTGATGGAAGGATTTGAAATCCGTGAAAGCTTTTACTGTAAAAATGATATGAGGACAAAAATCGGTCCCAGCACATTGTTTGCGGTAAAATCGACGAACAAAGAATGTGCGTAGTGCGTAACAAAAATGTCAGTAGAAATGCTAAAATTGATTCTCAGACTAAACTGTGCTTGCAAAATCTTATTCAAGAGTCAAAAATTCAATATCTCAAAATCTTTATAATTTTCCATGATGGCAGCTTTTAAGGTGGATTTATCGATAGTTTAAAAAGGTGGATTTATGCATGTTTCTGTGTTACTGATTCAAAAAGCAAATATTCAAAAATTAGGAAGTGTTAATGTTTTGCAGCAATTGTTCGGCCTTCTATATGTTGAAAGAAGACGAAAACAAAAAAGTTAACCTAAAGTCAAAAAAATATTTAGCAATCACTTAAATTTCCCGAAATTTATACCGAAATATATCCGAAATGTTTCCTTGAAAAAATCCCTGTTACAAAAACACCCAAGGATATAAGAAAACAAACTAGTATTATAGAACAGCACACATTAAATACACATTAAAGAATGCACGCAAAACACAAAATGGTATGCTTTGAAACTTTTTACCGAATATGAATGTTTTCTTGAAAGAATCCCTGTTACAAAAAACGTCTCCAAGGATATAAGAAAACAAATTAGTATTATAGAAAAACTCCCAATGCGCGTGAAACATAAATGGTATGCTTTGAAATTTGTTTTGAGCAAGATTTCCTGCATTAGGACCGACAGATTGTCATTGAACAATATGAAATAGCAGCAGTCCTATACAAAGAGCAACATTTTACTTTGAAGTAGTATTTTCAAATACACCCAATACATAAGCGGCATGCTTTCAAATTCAGTTGAGAAACAACTAGAGTTTGTTCTTGATACAGCCTAACTATTAACATGAATACAAAAATCTATTTCGAAGTAGAACTTTTTAAACTCACAACAATTCTCACTATAGTTTCAAATAAAGTTTCATGATCGTTCGCTTTGTCTTTCAAGTTGTTTTTGTTGCAAAAGTAAATTCCAAAAAGTTATAACACTGTACACTTTAAAATATTGTAACAAAACAACTTATCTTCTAAATTTTCCACCAGATCCTTTTGCTTTCTTGGATGCTGGTCCCTTGGATGGCTTCGCATTCTGAAATATAACGGTAAAATTGTCATGAAAAATTGCTGCGAAACAAATTTGGAACACAGTACAGGAATGCCCCAAGGAAACCACATTTAAAAACTCCTAGGCTCATTTTCTCGGAAGAACAATGAGAAAACCAAATGAAGTTCCATATGAAAAATCAGTTTCTCGTATGCGGGGCCTTAAAGAAAAAAACTGCGCATGAAAAAGTGTACCTTGTCAAGGGAAATCTGGCAAAGATTTTCATTTGGCATCATTAATATGCATAATTGGAGGATAAGAGAATGACAGTAAAATGATTATGAAAATAGAACATTTCATTATTTCAAAGTAACTTTCATAAAAACTGACCAGAAAGCTCTTATACTTTATTTGGATTTTTTACGTAGGTTTCCAGTGTAATTGGATTTTCTTAAAAAGTTTCCATTCTTGCGTCAACTTTAACTTTGAGATTTTACACTCGCAAACATAATCAAAATATTGGGTGCAGAGGCCTGGCTGTTTGAGGAGAGCTATAACTCTTGCTCTCGTTCAGAAAAAAATCTGGATAGTTGCTGATTGCTCTCCTAGAAAAACAACTTGCTCTCTTTAAAGTATTCTTTCTTATTGTTTTCAATAAATCCATCTTGGAATAGCTCCGCTGAATAGTAAACAGAGCAGCAATTCATTTTTTGCCTGCTATCAATCTCATGGCTAGGAATGGGTCCAAAATGGGGGAGGGGTAGTACCATCTAACACGAATAGGGGGGCGTGTCCGAAGAAATATTTAGCGGACTCAAAAATCTAATGGAACGAAAACGCAAACCCAAAAACATAACCGCATGGCGCATGTTGTGATGCAATTTTGCTGTTTACAACATTTCTCCATTGCCATTACTATGCTATTTCTTAAAATTTTTAAATAAGGAAACTTTTATTTATTAAAATGTTAATGAAACAAGGGCAGATTTTGTATTATCCAATAAAATAATTTGTTTACGTGACGTAATTTCGCAAAAAGAACCAATCAGAGCGCACTATTTCATGCATTCATTTTCTGCTCACGGCGGAGGGAGAGTCTAGCAGTGGAGAAAACAACACTCTCGTTTTTTCTTCGCGATGAGAATATATTCTTTCGCTGAAACTCAAGATTTTTCGCACATATATACACCGATAAATTTTACATACGTGGTTGCTGGCACTAAGCGTCTTCTGGTCTTTTCGTGGTTATTTGTTTTTCATTTGTGCATTTTTTTCATTTTCTCTACTTCCACCCCATGCCAAACGACTGGTACTTTTCGAAAATAAATACTGCTGTGAGTTAAATCACTTGCCTGAAAATATGCTCTCAAGAATAGGTTACATTTAGTGAGTAAAAGCTTCACGCAAGTTCAGCAAAAATTGCGTCTACCAAAATTGTTAATAAACCCAATGAACAAAATTTACATATCAAAATAACGACTCAGCAAAGGCTTCGCCACTTTTATAATAGCATTGGAATAAAAAAAAATGTCATTTTAATTTATTCATGAATAAAATTGTGTTTTTGAAACAGCACGAGTTTCAATTTACAACAAAAAGTTTGAAGGCAAAGAGAGAAAGTATAGCAAAAAAAACCAGAGACGTAGGAACCGGGGGG
>JAYJMH010074098.1:0-10839 GCA_036873815.1 Phacellophora camtschatica | reverse complement strand
TGCCTTTGTACAATAGTAACCTTATCTTCACAAATTAGAGTGAATTATTGTTTACAATATTTCAGAAATTAACACAAAAATTCTTCTTGTTATCCCTTGATAATACAATTGTTGTCGATCATGGAAGGACAGTATCTTTATGGAGAGCAACATTTAACTCTGGAAATGAGAATTTTACTTTTTACAAAAAATTTTATGTGGGAAAAGGAGCAAAAATTCCTGTGCTAAATGCCCTGTACTTTAGATCATATCTTTTTACTTACTTTTTTTCAAATGCCACAAGTCAAAGTAATGGGTAATTTTTTAGCAATTCTACTTACATTTCGATGTTCTCGCCGGCAATGGAACCACACTAGGCCCACCATCATCTTGGCCTAAGTTCTGCTCTGTGGAGAGTTCTGCTGATGGAGGCTTGGCACTGCAACAGTTCCAACGTCATCCCACAACAGAACAGGCTTCGATTTTTTGGTGAACCCAGGAACGACAATTCTTGAATGTACAAAGTCTGTAGGCTTGAAATGTCTCGAACAGATCACTGAATGTTCTGACGGGACCCACTTTCCTCTTTTGGTCAGAACAAAATCAATCCATTTCTTGTGTCTTCGCTTCGCGATGGGCCTTTCGTCGCCAAAGTAGGGTATTTTATGAAGAGAAATACCTTCACTTGTATGTTTAGGAGAATTGGTATTCGAACAATTCGCAACAACACAACGATCTGGCATTTTCTTCAACCATAGGATGACTCGTCTGGCCAGAATCTTCACAAAAACACAAGAAGACGATATCGGCGTTCCGGCTTCTACGTAATTAACCGCTCGGCCCCAGACTTTTATTGATGACGGAACATTTTCGTGAAATGACGGAAATTCGCCACTTTTGACTGCCCTTTATAGCACGAAAAAGATCAATTTTGAAATTTCAATGCTGCCTTGCGTTTTAAAGCACCTTTAACTACCCAGAAATGCAAAAAACTGAAAGTGTGTCATTAGCCCTTTAACTGCGAATAGACTACTATTCGATATTTATTCGAGGATTCTGCAAAATGGGAAATCAGGTAACAACCTGGCAAGACAAGAGATTTATCACACAGTAAAATGACGGTTCTGACAACAATTCATGTCACAATTTGTTGGCTGATTCTTGGCAAGTAAAATACGAACTTACGTACAGGAAAGGCAAAACATAACATTTTATACTTATAGCGCATCCATCTATGCTCTTACTATAGCCATCATAAACATAACTGAGCTGGGCCGGGCCTGTCGTCTCAGCGAATAAAATTTAGATTTTCAAGGCACAACATGAAAATAATTAAAACTTTTAGTGAATAAGATTATCTTTAAAATAAAATTTACCAATTTGCTAGGCCTATATGTTATGTTTATAACTTTCTATCGACTGATGATACAGAGTTGTTTAGAATCTCTACAGTAATAGCAATAATACAATAACATAACTGCTATACAGAATGAGATATATTGTATAAATATTCATGAGATGTAAAATACCTATATTTTATTAATTGAACTTTCATGTTAGATATACTGTACATGTATATTTATGTATACCCCTTTTCCAAGGGCTCTACCACCGATTTTTCTGGTTGACAATGGTTTTCGTGAAAGTTATAAAGTTTAATACGTCAGCTGTGAATTGGGTGAATTTTTTTCCATGACCTATCACCAGGAAACCCCCACCCCCTTTACCACCCTCATAAATATGTGTATATACTCTTCTCGGCTTCCTTCACGAGCCAGAAGAACTTAAGTTACCTCACCTTAGATATTTGAGGTATCAATTTAAGAAAAATTATGAGGATCAGCTATTTTGAGCCTCGATATAGTAGGTATCTTGTAGGGGCCTCATCTTGAGATTCAAAAATTTCCCGGGGAGGATCCGGGACGGTGTGTGGCTCTGCCACGTTACATCATGTATATGTATATTTTGATGCTAAAACTAGCATAAATGTAATACAGTAGAACATTGATAACTCGAACCCTCAAGGGAAACAAATTGTTCCTAAACAACTCTCTGTATTTTATTACAATGTTGTAGAAATATGATATAGAGTCCAAAATTAGGTCACAATCACGACATATAAACAAGTCTCCGTATTTGGTCATTTAAATCTTTCAGAAATATAATATAGAAACCAAGAATAGTTCACAACAGTCCTTTCAATGATCTTAAAAATCAAAATATTGCTAAATGGCAAACTAAAATTAGGTCACGATCAACCCCGGCCAATTTTTGCTCAAGTAAAACCATTAGGTATCATATGGAAAACCAGTGGTTTTGGCTCAAGGATTTCCTATGGATAAACCTAGGTTTTTCTTGAGCAGACCTAGATTTTCCTAGGTTTCAAATTGGGACACCGTAGAAGTATAGATTTGAGTTTCACTTGCCTAGGACACATCGTGTTTAACTTGCCTAGTCCGCGAAAGTCTCGAGATGACTTGTTTCCAGCAAGGAACACGGGTCATACAGTTTCAGGCACATACGCTGGATATTCTTGCAAGGTATGGGTTTCTTCGTTTGGCGCAAGGGAGCCCAGCTGGGCGTTCCCGGTCCTTCCTCTCGATGTGACCACACCTCATGATTCCTTTTGCCTTTGCCTGGAATTACAGAGATTTAGCAGCTCTCATCACACGTTTGCAGCTCACCTTGCGATCGCGAGTCAGGCGCCTCAAACTTTAAGCCATCCTCACTAGGCCATGCATCAATAACATTCGCCATATTATTCTGTTTTTGGGTTTGTATTTTCGTTCCATTATAATTTTTGATCAACTCAAAACCTCAAAACTTCCATGGAAACGCCTCCCTACCCGTGGCAGATGTGCCAGATGACACTATCCCCCACCTGGGCAAAAATTATAATATGTATGGACCACCTCATTGACCCCCAGCTTATATCTGTTGACAACCCACTCAACCAGTTTGTCAGATTTTACAATTTTTGCCGCCACACTAAGTATCAGTTACAATAAGCGGGTGCCTAACATTTAAAATAACAAAGCTAAGAGTGGGTGCATAGGTGTGTATTAATCCAGGGGTAAGTGTGGGATTAATTTCTCAAACTGCATTGGCAATTGGTCAAATGGCATGTCCAATTTTAGGTATTGTTCATGCCTAGGATGTCATTTGAAGGTTTCAAAGGTATGAAGTTTGCTGTTATGACTTGATCCTTTTTGCGCAAGTATGATTTTTAATTTCTAGATACTCTACCACAGTGTGGCTAGGTGAACTTTTAATAAATTTGTCACTTCAATAGAGAAAGAATTGAATAGAAAAACAACCTTAAAGCGATTACCACAATTTCCCACTAATACCGTACACCGCAAAGAAAGTGAATACCGCACACATTGGACTTCTAATACCGTAATTCCGCAAATCCCTAACACTTTAATTGGGTAGTTCCGTAAGTAATGCTCATTTGTAAGTTTATGCAATTTTTGTTTCTTTTTTTTGAAAATGTATTGTCAATTTTGTTGCATTGTTTTCAAAAGTTTTGTCATTTTTGAAATTCTTGCCTTGCTAAATATTAATAAATCAAATATTTCAAATTGCACCAAACATAACCTTATAATAAGAACCCGCCAATGAGAAATTGGTTTTTGAAAATCAGCCTGTTCGGTCTCTTAATATTTTGGCAAGTTAGTTGGGCTTATTTATGCTGCCAATAATGTGATAGAAAAGAGGATTATATCAATACTCCTCTGTTATCTGAAATGATTTCCATCATTTTAAATTAACTCTTTTAATCAGTTTAAAAATTATTTGTATATTTTTGCAAAAATTCAGCCTGTGGTTTCTTCTAAATCAGTTTGCTATTGGCGTGTTATAACTCTTCAAGCATCTGTTTTGCTTACTAGCAAAATGTTTTTTAAACTAAACTAATAAACTAATTAATTAAAGAAGTTTTTTTATTATCTGTAACTCTCTATATAGTAACCACATACAAAATATGTGACACGAACTGGGTTGCTTACAAAATCATTCAATGAGAAACTAAATTGAAGTAGTTGGTATAATTGTTCACATCTTAACAAAGTTATACCAACTTGAACCAAAATCGATATGTGTGATGTTGCCAAAGTTGTGTTTTGCTTGATAATTCTTTATCAACGCCTTTCAAGCAAATCACGATAATTCTCTATCTATCCAAGCAAATCACGATGAATCTGTCTATGCCTATTGGGACTGTTGTGACCATTTTACAATTTTACAATTTTTGCTGGAGATGTATATATTTGCTTGTTTTAGAGAAATGATATTTAAAATTTTTAAATTATGCGTCGAAGAACTATCAGTAGTGTCATATACCTGCGATATTTATTTCGCAGAAGGTGCCACACGCGAACCAACTTAATTAAAAATATAATATTACTTTTGCCCACTTTATATTATTTATCAATTGAAATCAGTCCTCTCGGATAGCAATGCAAACACTCAATAACCTTTCAATCTTGTTTTTTAGTTCTTTGCTCATGGTATGGGTCAGTGGCGTCTTTGCAGTTTGTTGCTTTGAATGATACTAGTTCTACTTCATTGAAGCTGCAATGGAACGAAGTATTGTACAATAACACTACGTCTGTTTCGAGTTACCAGATATTGTACATCCAAGCAGTTTGTTCTTTGGATAATGATGCATTGGTAAATGTAACATTTCAAAGCATTGTCGTAAACTCAACTGAGCTAGCGAAAAACATTAACAGTTCGACCTTACGTTACACATTGCTTAATCTACAGAAATGGTCAGAGTATCATGTAAAAATTTCAGCATTATTTAAAAATGGCACATTTGGAAACGTCAGTGACACAAAATGCCAAAGGACAAGTGAAGACAGTAAGTTTTGATCCTCCTTGTAAGCATTTACCTGTATAAGCACAATTGAGGACAGTAATTTAAAATGTTTATTGCATTTTATAAACACGACCGTTTCCGACGACCGACAAAAAGGCACAACCGTTTCCACTACTCTGCTTTCAACATCATGCAAATGGAGCTTTTTTATTGCTCCGTTTTTGCATCGTAACTGGCGCCAAACGTTGGTAGTTGTTGCAGCCTTTTCAAGCAACTTTTTTTTGCGGTTCTTCAATTAAAACGATGTGGTTTCGAATGTCACCGTTTTCAAATCATTCGACTTTGAACGGCGTTTGCAAATTAATCCGCGTGCATCTCAAATTAATCCGTTTTTATCATTTTAATGAAAACCCAAGATCAAAAATGGATGAATTCTGCTCCGTTTTCGTCCAAAAGCGGAGTAATGGAAACAAGTCCTAAACCCGTCAACGTTTTATCCATACGCTGATGGCAATTACACTATTGAAATTTAAACCTTTTTTGGATTTCTCTTTCCTCACTCCTTCCCATAGTTGTTTTCCGTCAAATGTTTTAATTTTTTTCAAAAGAATGCTTCTGTTCCCAAGACTTCCCCGTTTAACAGGAGCCTTGTTTATTTCCGAAGATGATGACATGTTGAGCTGAAGTTTAATTGCCATCCGCGCGTGACTTAAATGTCATCGATTTTGACAACGTGCTTGAAGCCTTTTTGACGGTTTTATAGGTGAGTCGTGTTTGCTGTTTTGCTTATAAATCATGAAATAATTTACCGATTATTGACTAAATAAATGTTTACATCTGAGTTGGCATCTTAGCTTCATAACTGTGGAGAATTTTACGGAATTAAAAGCAGTCACCACAAGCTATGCCTATTGGGACTGTTATGACCATTTTACAATTTTACAATTTTTGCTGGAGATGTATATATTTGCTTGTTTTAGAGAAATGATATTTCAAATTTTTAAATTATGCGTCAAAGAACTATCAGTAGTGTCATATACCAGTTACTTTAACCCTTTCACACCGGGACTCATTGCCTAGTAACAGGCAAATCCCATGCAAGTTTTATTTCGCAGAGGGTGCCACACGCAAACCAACTCAATTAAAAATATAATATTGCTTTAAAATGTATGAAATTAAGGTAAAGTTTTGCCCATATTTACCTCTTGAAAATATGAAGTTTTACATTGTTACCAGAATACCAGAATCACATTAAACTTGTATATATGTGTTATTATATATTTAAAACAGTTGCACATAGTATTTTATTTATCTCAACATACAGTTCCAACTGGCGCACCAAGAGACTTGAATGTTGTTAATGCAAGCTCGTCGAGCTTACTAGTGAGTTGGACATCACCTTTCATCAACAAGACTCATGGCATTATAAGACACTACGTCATCGAATATAAAGAAGTGTATTGTGCAGAACATAACTATGGCACTGTGAAGGACACAATTGCAACAAGAACTGTAACAGCGAATATATCTTCAATTGTTCTTAATAAATTAAGTTATTGGAAATGTTACTCAGTGAATGTGAGTGCTTTTACTGTTGGAGAAGGACCATGTGCAAGTAAACCACTCACAAGAACCTCGGAACACGGTCAGTTACATTTACTTGTTTTACCTATTTGTTTTGTTACTCGCGTGATTCCTGGACATTTTTTTGTTAATATTTCTGTAGAACTTTGCTTTGTTTGATTTGGCGACGTTTATAATATTTATTATCTTTTTAGTTTTTCATCTATACTAGTTATTACATTTCTTCGGAGAATGCTGTGGTCCCCAAATAGGTTACAGGTTTCCAAAGCTGCTGTGGAGGAGTTTCAATTTTGATATTTTGTTTTTGCCAGATTATCATAAAAGAGGCTTCAACTTATGCTTCTCAAGATCTACTCAAAAATTGTTGAGTTATACCAAATAAAAGTGCAAATTGTGTGTTTCTGGAAAACCAGAGGTTTTGATAATGTCAAGATCATGTGACCATTACAGATGAGTTTCTAGTTGTATTTGGTTAGATTTGAGCTCAATTCATCTAATGTGAACATTAGCATATCACATCCTGATTGCAAAGAAAGTTTGATGTACTCAATAATCAAAATATTCAACATAACTGCTTTGGAGTCGTGTCATAAATTTTCATAAGATATCCTCCTTGACCAAATCAGACAGGAGCTTTTTCTCTTGTTTTCTTGGGTTCTTAGTGTCATTGCCTTAAAATCAGCAATTAAATTTTTACTTATCGCTCTGCGTTACCATTTATTGATCGATGCTGTTCAAAATGTTAATTTGAAGCCATTGAGGCTCCTTCCTTTTCCATAAAACCCTATTTTCTGCAATACGACCGAGAAGGCAAACCTCTGGTTTTTAAGAAATCCTAAATATTAGTTACTTTGGAGTATAACTCAGTGTTTATTCATTTGATTTTGCCAACTAAAGTATTAAATGCAATCAGAAACAAAAATAATAAAGCTAGAGCTCCACCATCTTTGCAAACTCGTAGTGTTTTTCCTGGGAGACCCAATATATGTTATTATTTTTTAATCATTATCATGTCTGGTGCTAACTTTGTCACATTGTCACTTTGCCCCAATGGTATAACGGTATTTTTTTGTTGCAAAGTATTGCAGATATTTCATATATGTTTACTTGTAATTTTATTGATGTTTGCTTCCAACATTATAGATGTTTACTTGTAACTTCACTGTTATTCACTTGCAATTTCATTTAGGTTTACTTGCAATTTCATTGATGTTTACTTGTAATTTTATTGATATTTACTTGTAATCTTATTAAAGTTTACTTATAATTTCATAGATGTTTCTTGCAATTTCATTTTTGTTCACTTGCAATTTCATTTTTGTTCACTTGCAATTTCATTTATGTTCAATTGCAATTTCATCTATGTTTACTTGCAATTTTATTGATGTTTACTTGTAATATTATTGATTTTCCTTGCTATTTCATTCATGTTTAGTTAAACATTTCGTTGATGTTTGCTTGTAATTTCATTGATATTTCTTACAATTTCCTATATGTTCACTTGCATTTTCATTTGTGTTTAATTGGAATTTCAGTTATGTTTACTTACAATTTTATTGGTGTTTACTTGTAATCTCATTGATGCTTTCTTGCAATTTCATTCATGTTTAAATAAAATTTTATTGATGCTTACATGCAATTTAGTTTATGTTTACTTGCAATTTTATTAATGTTTACTTGTAATTTCATTGATGTTCACTTGTAATTTAATTTATGTTGATTTACAATTTCACTCATGTGCATTTGCAATTTAATTCATTTTTACTTGTAATTCCATTGATGTTTCTTGTGATTTCATTCATGTTTAGTTTTAATTTTATTGATGTTTATTTGCAATTTCATTGATGTTTCTTGCAATTTCATTCACGTTTGGTTTTAACTTTGTTGATGTTTACTTGCAATTTAATTTATGTTTAACTTACAATTTTATTCATGTTGACATTTTAAAAACACATGTTGACAATTTCAGTTATGTTCAATTGCAAGTTTATTGGTGTTTACTTGTAATCTCATTGATGTTTATTTGTAATTTCATTTATGTTACTTGCAATTTCATTCATATTTAATTGAAATTTTATTGATCTTGCAATTTCATTGATGTTCACTTGTAATTCCATTGATGTTGATTTACAATTTCATTCATGTGCACTTGCAATTTAATTCATTTTTACGTGTAATTCCATTGATATTTCTTGCGATTTCATTCATGTTTAGTTTTAATTTTATTGAAGTTTACTTGCACTTGTATTGATGTTTCTTGCAATTTCATTTGCGTTTGGTTTTAATTTTGTAGATGTTTACTTGCAATTTCATTTATGTTTAACTTACAATTTTATTCATGTTGACATTTTAAAAACACAATATTGAACAAACTGATGGTATCTTGCAGCAGTTATACGTGAAAATAATAGCAACTTCTCATAATGATGCTAAGCGATGCGATGACAAGTGAAAGAAAGCATTCTTCGTAAATGCGTATCTGAGCAGCGGCGATGATTAAATGCTAAAGAAAAGTTGGGTAATTTTTGTAATGTGCGAAACAGCATTTTCATTTTCAAAAAGTTTCCAATAAGCTCCGAAGATATATTAAAATCATAGCTGATTAACAATTGTGGGACGAATTGGCAGTTGGACGAATTGGTAATGAAAGATGACTTAACCATGTTCGCGGGACGAGTGTAGTCCAAAGAATATTGAGCGCGCGTAGTAATGTGAAACAGTTGTGATGAAATTAATTATTGATCATCTACTAACAGCGCCTACTGAGTCACCTATAAACTTGAGTGTTGTAAACAAAAGCTCGTCAACTCTCGAAGTGAAATGGAAGAGTCCTGTATTAGAGGATACTCATGGATATATTAGACATTTTCTCATCAAGTACAAAGAAGTGAAGTGTCTGGAATCAGCTTTTGGAACCGTAAACGGCAGCATTAAAGAAAAATACTTGAACAAGTTCAAGGAAAAAACTATTATTGATAATCTTCGATTTTGGAAATGCTATGCAGTGAACATTATACGACTGTTACTGTTGGTGTGGGCCTGTATGCTACTTTATGATCGACAAGGAATTCGGAAAATTATGTGCCAATTTTTCACCTTTATTTTTGATCAACTTTTATAATTCAACACATTGCTTGATTAGGTTGTACTTTATGTATAGGTGGTGGCACTTCGAATTTTCTATCTTGCAAAAGGAGAGCTTCGGGTGATTGCAATTACAACGCTGTTTGTGATCTTGCACCTCCCAAGACAGAGTGCAACATTACGGGCTTGGAGAAATGGACACACTATTTGACTTATGTTGTCTGCTGGACAGTGTTTCCAAGCAAAAACAGTGCAATACAGAAAGCACGAACAGACTCAAGCAGTATGTATGCATTTTTAAAAGGGGAGTGGTACACTCTAGTATATCATGACGGATATGTGTTGCCCAGAAGGATTGGTTTTGAATCGTAAATGTTTCTAAAGTAGTATTTGCTTTCAAATGAGATATTGTATCAGCTATTGGTTTATTTATTAAAGAGAATCTTCGGATACGAGGACAGCCTGTCAAAAATGACTTGCAATTCATTTCACTGACGCACGCGCACATTTCCAAACTCTACATCCAATGATTAACATTTTAGCATTGTTTGTCATTCCTTGAGCACAAGAGTAATATCAAACTTTGACATTTTTTAGCCCAAATGAAATTGACAAAAATGGCTGATTCTGAAACTGGAAGCAAGAAAAGTAACACCAGCGCAAAGATCAGAGAGGATGAAGGGGCAGGTTTGGTCGGAGATTGTCACAAGGCGGAGCGAGGAGCACAATGGAGGGAGTAGATATGATAATCCATTTTCCATTTTATGATATGGATTAATTTTGAAATTTTTAAAAATTAAAAACTTGTTGTGAACTCTCTAGTTGGTTACTAGTTTGCCCATGATTTTTTCTCAAAATGTTTCAGTAGCACGTATATGTTTAATTGTTGAAAGTATATTTATATTATTGATGATACCTAGCATTTTATTTCTTATTTACTTAAAGATCCTCCGAAACCATCAGGAACAGTTTCTCCAGCGACAGTCGAAGTAGTGAAAGGTTATGAAGTGTATCCCGTGAGACTGCTTAGATTTGAAGGAACGCATAGCACCATCAAGTTAGTGTCAATATGTTTTATTTTTTATACAGTTAATATTTGTCAGGCCAAATTTAGACGTCGGATTTATGTCGCACTTGTGTCGAGTCAAATTCAATCAAAACATTAAATCCATGACAAATCTATGATAAATCCATCGTCTAAAGCCAACTGCCAAACTTGACTCAAACTCAACTCAAGTTTATGATGCTCTGTTAGATCATCTGACACAAGTGCGACGTGGGTTTAGACGTCGGATTTGTGTCAAGTCAAATTCAATTAATCATGGTCTTGGTCTGTGTTTTGATGATGAAAAATGACTTTCCAGGGG
>JAYJMH010074087.1:0-10842 GCA_036873815.1 Phacellophora camtschatica | reverse complement strand
CTTTGATAATTAAAAAAGATCAATCCGACACCAGTGAAATAGATATTACAATAAAAGGCAAAAATATAAAAACCGCATATTTTTTTATCCTCATATTTCTGAACTATATAAAAAAGCTGCAACTCAGCTTCATCATCATCATCATCATTTTTAATTCCGTAATTTGTCCATGCAAGCATGGGTTGGAATGTTTAGATGATTGCCAATCTCCACTCAGCTCGATTCTGTGAAACCTTTCGTTGAAGACCCTTCACACGTAGATCTTCGCTAACCACTTGTTCCCGGTTTTTTCGCGGTCTACCACGTCCATCAACTTTAGCTATCTCCAGATTGCGCACTTTCCGCAACCAACTGTCCCCATCACTTCTTTTTATGTGCCCAAACCAACTCAGACGACTTCGACGCATTATATCAAGTATTGACTTGATATAATTGATATATTCAGCTTAATGTACTGAAAAGACTAAAACCATTCATTGGCTTCGAAGAAAAAATGATTTTGGTTCAAAGCTGTTTATTCAAATTTCAACTACTGCCCACTTGTTTGAAATTTTTCATCTTCTAAATCGTGGAACAAAATCGAAAAAATACAAGAAAGAGCTTTGAGATTCCTACGCAATGATGTAAAAAGCTCCTATGATGATCTCATATTAAATTCTAACAAATGTTACATGCATACCTCTAGGTTGAGAGCTCTACCTTGAGATGCCATAAATATTTCTAAACGCTTAATAAAACAATTGAATGGTCTAGAATGCAATTGAAATGCCTGTAAACACAGAGGGGCCTCATAACAGTGAAGTAATCTTATTTTAATTTCGAATTTATTTATTTAGTTATTTATTTATTTTTTCTAATATAATAAAAAAAATTGTTATTGTATCGAATTAGATTACTTTCTAACTAATTTAGAAGCTAGAGTTGCATTCGATGCAAAATAAATTGATTAAAAAAAAGTAGGGTCTAATAATGGGGGTTCCTGCCATAATTTACGAGGTTCCCGATTCTGCAGGTGTTAAATGAAACTAGCAAAAAAGCTTCATGAACCAAAGGTACATGATTTTGAACATTGTATCTTTGCTCAGAATCCTTTCTGAAGAAAGATACAATATGCATAAAATAAGATAGTTTAGACTAGAAGAGTAGCTTTCAACAGTTTGTGAGATGAGAATACAAGTTAGTGCTTGACAAGTTAGTGCTAGTAAAAAATTTACAAGTCATCGGGAAAAATATGCACGACCTCAAAAAAACACCCACCAACCCCCAGAGTACGTTCCGGAAATTTTGTGTATGACCTCCCCTCGCAATTGTTTAAATTTTTTTCAAAAGAAAAAATAAATTTACAATGTTATAATTACCTAAATGTGCCATCTCCGTGTTTCTTTCGATGCCTTTCCAACATGTCCTTAGCTAAAAAACTTCTTGGACACATATCGCACTGGTGCTCTGGCTTGACATACAATATACCATGCTTCGATTTTAAATGCTTCTTCAGATTTCCAGACTGGTTCAGTTTATGGCCACAAACCGAACATTCGTACTTGAAATGTTCCTCATGCACTCTCATGTGATATTCATACAGTGATTTCGTTCGAAACTTTCGTCCGCACTCTGCGCAGTCAAATGGGCAGATCTCTCCCACGTGTTCGGCGATGTGCTGCTTGTACTTCAATTCATCATCCGTGGCCCACCAGCAGCAATGTGGACATCTCAGCGTCATGTCTCTCATCTTTTCGTGAACCGATTTCATATGTCTTTCCAGATTCTGTTTCTTCGGAAATTCTTTCAAACATATCACACACTGTATTAATTTTCCTGGGAAATGAGTAGCTTGTGTATGCCTCGACAACATATGACTGTTGCTGAATTCTTTGTCGCAAATGTCACATGAAACCGCGAGCGACGGAACATAGCCATGGGCTTTTTTCATATGCTTTCTCATGTACTCTTTACATTTATACACTCTTTCACACGCTTGACACTTGTATACACCGGAGGCCACTGGCTTCAGTACTGTATGCATTACCTTGATATGTTCTTTTAAGGAATTTCTAGTTTTAAACACAGAGCGACACTGTTTACAATTTATTTCTGATTTATTTGTCATGATTGCTCTGTCGTCTGGAATCGTAGTTTCCATCAGCATACCCTGATCCTGGCCATCCACCCGCCTTGTATCTTTGATCCGTTCTTCTAGATCATTAGCAAGGTTTATGAGTCGACTTAACTGCTCTTGATCCTCGTCCTCGCTGGAAGAAGACCCGTCACTTTCCTCCTCTATACTCGTGGCATAAAGCGAATCGCGGTCATTGACTCCTTCATCTTCGACACTGTCTTCTTCTTCCTTCTCTGTACGAATCACAACTTCTGAGACAATCTCATCGAAGTTCAACATCTTCTGCAGTCCACTATGATCAATGGTCTGTGCGATGACTGGTGTCTCTTCTACCACGTCAACATCTTCAACCAAAATACGTTGTTTACTGTAATCATGAACAGATGTTTGGAAACTAAAAATAACCAGAGAAATTACGTTATAATAAAAAGAAAATAACTAGAATGACGAAAAAAAACAACAAATAAGTTCAATGATTGCGTGCTAATATTATGCCCTGGAATACGGTAAAGCCAGCATATCAATTGCTAAGCAATGAAGCAGTGAAGAAAATCATATTTTTGGGATTTTTAAATAAAAGTTTATCTTTTACATTATGTTGTTTGCTTGTGTAAAAGGAATTTTACAGAGAATTTAACGTGTTAATTACTTACAAATCTAGGCATAGAATAAGTAAAGGAAATTCTGTTTTTGAGCCTTGACACAGGAGAGGTTCATGAGGTTCAAACCTCTATATAAGAACCTGGGGGTATAGAATCTAAAAATAATGTGATCAAGGGGTTTAGGGTTCTCAAATTGCACAGAAAACGCATGTATGTAACTTCTTAACTAGCTGCACCTTTCCTTCAAAAGCATTCATCGAGCTTCAAGTATATTCAGGAAAAAAATATTGGGAAATTTGGCCAAAAGGTTTGGGTTTTTACTGTAGAACAAAATTGGCATTTTGACAAGATTGCTCTGAAGAAACGATTACTTGTCATCATGTGAGTCGTTTCTATTATTTTAATTTAATTATCTACTTCGTTGTAAATATCGTCGGTTTCTCGTAACTATCTTCGCAGGGACCGAAGATACTTACGACGATAGTTGCGAGTAGTCAAAGATGTTACTTTTTAAAGCGTACTACGTCATACCCACCGTTGCAAGCAGTAATGCAAAGCCAAAATTTGAATCAGTTCCGTTAAAGGGTAAAACTACAAAATAGACTGTAAGGAACAAAACAAGATGTATTGGTAATTTAAAGCATGCTTTTTGAAGTCTGAAAGAAAAGGGCGATGGGAAAATTGATCTTTTCTCAAATTCTTAAAACTTATATTAACACAAAAGTGGAACAGGGGCTCCGGAACATGCTCCCTTCTTCTATACTACTGATTGCAAGTTTTGCACACACTTTTCCTAATTAAATGTCATCTAAAAAATTAAAAATTTGGTTAGAAACCCAGAAGGAAGTCTTCAATATAGAGTTGGCGTATAGGTATGTAAATTACCTAAAACCCTAAACCATAACCGATAGCTCTAGACACCCTTGACCGATAGTGTTAGACACCCCTAGCCGATGGAGTTGGAGACCCCTAAACAATAGTGGTTGCCTCCATCTTACAGTATTCACCCTATAAGTCAAAGGGAAAGTAAAATTCATTTATCCTATATTTTCACGAGTATGAGTGATGATGTGGTTTTTATTTGAATGTTATTTCCAAAGGATGGTCTATTCATATTGACACCAAACACTTCTTTACTGTGGCTTTGTGAAACTGTAAACTTGTTGTATAATTGTTAAATATTGAAAAACTTTTATAATGGTCGTAAAAACTCTCTAAATGATATTTAAGTGCGATTGAAACGTCTTGGCTACTTTAGGTGTGCATGGAGGTGTGCGAGTACGATCACACGCATCAAAAGAAAAACTCTGTCCAAGGGGATAAAAACTGTTTCACTTGACAAAACCTTCAGTTTTCAGTTCGTGTTAAAAAGAAATAGACTTGGGGGCAAGTCTAGCAAACCATGTAAATTTTTACTAAAAAAATAAATTTATATTTAAAACAAAAACAAGTAATTTATTTTGTTCTTTGAAAGACAGTCTGCCTAGGCACTGATGGTCAAATTCCAAAAAACAGTTCGATTCATTTGGCTGAAGTTTCGTAAGAACAGTACTTTGATCGCCTGGTCTAAAGTTCGCAATTAATTTTAAAACTATGGAAATAAACTCAAGAGAGGTAATCGAATGAAGAGGTGGCTGGAACTGTCGAGATTTCTGCCAACCACACTATCTTTCTGAACCACCTTTTACAACATATAAATAACCATTGCTTTGATAAGAGCGAAAAAATTTAAAAAAAACCTAAATTACAGCCAGTATCTTTTCAATCATTTTACGACCAGTCACAAAAAAGGCTCAATAACTAAATATCTTAAAGACATCTTAATATCTTAACATCTGTGCATAAAGCCGTCAAGGAACTTTTTTCAGAAGCAGTATTCTAGTCTAAACTTCTTCATCCATAAAAAAAAATGCAACGAAATATGAACAAACCTTGGAAGACTATCGGAACAATCCAAAATGAGAGGTCCGTTAACTCCTAATATCTCAACACCAGCCTCTAATTTTAAAAATGTGCTGTTATCTTCATTCATACCCTCATGAGATTGAATTGTTGTCATGTTATCTTGAAGCAAGGTACCAGAGACATTTGCAACATCAACTGTTTTAGCATGCTCCGTTTCCAAAACAGAATCATTTTCAAGATTCCTCTCAACAATAGAAAAACTATCTTCTTCGAGATTTGATTGTCCACTGTTATCTGCAGGTCTGTCGCAATCTGGGGCTGTACTACGATCTTGGGCTCCATCATGTTCTTGTGTTTCGCTGTTTACTTGCATTGTGCTATTCTCCTGTGTTCCACTCTGTCCTTGCATACTTACATCTCCCAGGGCTCCCTCTTCGTTGGAACGAAGCGCACATAATTTATCATCTGATTTCCTGCTATTATCTTTGCCGCTTACAGGAGTATTTTGCAGGACAATATGCGTCATCCAGTGTTCCTCGAACTGGTACAACTTATCAAACAAAGCCGAACAAAGTATACATTTATATTGCCTTTCACGAGTGGCAAAATTTGGCTTCAACATAATGAAAGGGATCTCAACTGGACTATCTTCATTCACAATAGTTAGCAAACTATTTGGTATTGGTCTTGAAATCCTCGCTTCCAGTCTGCTTGAATTTATCTTGTTTTCTGTTTCGTTTGAAGGTACTTCAGTGGTCTCTTTTTCAGAAGCAACATTCAACGACAAGTCTGGTTGCCCTACATGAACCAACTTAACAATCGAATCTTCACCTTTATTTAGTTCTAAATTGCTTCTTTTCCTGTTCAACTGGAAACTGTTTGGTTTCTTCACAGTTGAGTTCTTGCTGCTTGCGTTTTCTCCTTTTGCTATTAATCCTTCCTTAAATTCATTACTTCCATCTTTGGAGCGGTCGAATAGTACCATATCTTTTGCTGGCTTTCCTTTAACATGACCTTTCTGGGTGTTCTGCATTTGTGTAAATGTTGCCGATCTTTTTCTGAAATCAATTCCGCTTATGTCCTGTTGTTTTGAATTAGCCATCTCAAAAAATTTTTCACTTTCAGCCTTACACTCAACGCTTCCTTCTTTCTTAGACAAAGTAGGCTTAAAACGCTTAGAGGGCCTTTTAGTATGCTTTGATGCAGAAGACGTGTTTCTATTTGATGAATCCAATCCAATATCATTATCTGTGTTGCCAAGTCCTTTTTCAATGCATGTTGAATCAACAGCCATGCCATCTGGCTTACTCAAAGAAGGTGCTTTGTTAATACTTGATGATTGTACAGCATTGGTTTGGGATACTGGCTTATCGATCTTTGTGAAATTACCATTGCTGGTGCCACGAGTAGCATCTTTGCTACCCTTCTTAGGCAGAATCTTCATTGCATCGTAGCTGTTGGGTGCACTGTGTCCAGGCAATGCCTCCAAAACTACAACACTGTCTTTTGTTGTTTTCGCTGCTTTCTCGTTCAAATTTACAAGTGCTTCTTTTGCGTCTTTACGCTCTTGAAGTTCTTTTAACCTTGCATTTCGACGATCTTTCTCCTTTTTAGATGGCTTCCCAGGCTTACGATAAATCACTTTACCTTCCTTTGCAAGCCTTCGTCGTCTTTTGGTGGTTTCAAGCGTTCTATAGCGTTTATTCATTGTGTCAGGAATATCTTTGAAATTGTACCTTTGAAAAAAATTCAAAATTTGTAATACTGTGACCGGGTGAAATCAATAAAACAAAAACATTATACCCATGTTCATTTGTTCACAACTTTGTCCTCAAAACATTTGTATCTGATGTGAATTGCAAGAGAGACAGGGAATCGACAAAACAAAAAATCCAAGGGCTTTAAAGCATCGTTTTAGTTTCGTAAAATATTTGTAAAGTTTCAATTTATTAATTAAGCAAAATACAAAAAATAGTTTTACATAAAAAAATCGTTTTGTGTAAAAAATCTGAGTAAAAACCGAAAATGATTATTCAGTTTGCAACGTAGAGTAGACAATTTTGCGATGATTATAAATATTTTGCTGAATGAACACAATCCAAGAAAAAAGTGAAAGATGAAAATACAAACAATGTCAGGTGAGAAACTTCAAATTGTTTTTGATAAAATTGTTGGTGAATAAATTCTTTCCAAAAGAGAATTTGTAGTTGTGCAAAGATGGCCATTTAATGTATAAGATGTACCTCAACAATATTAGCATAATTCAAGTTTAATAAGTTACTACTTAGTTGCCCATTTCATTTGAATGTTCGCTCAGATCAACAGATAATTAGTAAATAATTCCTTCAATGAACAGTATAATTTAGTTTGTGTGGTAACAACAAAACATGTCCTATGGCATAGGAAGAAATTGCAACAACAAAAATGTTGCAACAAATCGCCTAAAAATATGGGAATGTGTTTCTGATGATTTTCGTTTTAAAAAGTCTTTTTAGCAATATGAGTTAAATGTAGTGGCTGGATTAAGTGAGCTAAAAGGACCTTCTAAACAGTATTAAAAACTTATATGGTTTATGAAGGTCAATGTCTGTTACACCACATATGGCATGCCAATGACATAGGCCTCGGGAGGTAGGCCATGTTTTGTTGTTAGTTGTGTTATGATACACTGAGTCAACTGAGATCTAGAAACTATATCATATTGCTATAAGCAATCATTAAAAAAAAAATTATGCATTTGTTCTTCATTTCTCAACATTCATTTTCAGATGGAACGGATATTTAAGTTTCAATCAGAGCACGGGCATTGTTGATTTTCCAGAAATTAGACAGATAGATAGATAGATCTCATTTCATATCAACATATTGTGTTTACAGTTTTAAAAAATAACAACACTTACCTGTATAGTCAAACCACAGAAAGCCCATATACCAATGTAGATAATATTCTGAATTTCCAAATCCACATAACGTTATTAAAAACTAAATTATAATTTGTGTCTGTATTTCTCTGTTTATCTTCTGAGTAATTTAGTTTATTTATTAAAATAAAACAGAAAACAGATCTATCAGTTTCTGTTTTATTTGAACTGATAAATAAAATTATGTGGATTTAGAAATACAGAATATTATCTACAGCACAATGGTATATGGGCTCTTTGGCCAAAGTTACAATATATTTTAAATAAAAATAATCCAAAACAAGAAATAATGTTGGGGATGAGATAATTAAGCTTAATCCTAAATTCTAGAGCAGCTGCTGTAAAAATAGGAAAACTTTTTTATTTTTCCCATTGAAAATGCTTAAAATTAAAATTCCTTTTGATCTCTCCCCTTCTGTGAAGATCTTTAGCTGGAAATTTTTCTGGAGCAGGGTTAAAAATAATTTCCCATTGACACCCAATCATTTTGGAACCCTAGTAACCCCCCTAGGTTTAACTGACAAACAAAGGTCATTTACTCCATTAGAGGTTATGACACAAAGATGATTAAAGATTTCAGAAAAAGGTGAAATAAAATGGTACATATTTACAGAAGCAAACCATTTAAAAGTCCTTTGTGTGTAGATGTTAGGAATCACTTTTAAACTTGAACTTTTGCATCATAAAATTGTTTTGGCTTCACTATTATCAGGCCATACATATACAAATATACTCACAAAATGATTTTTTATAAGTATCCTCATAGATCCAAAAAGAAGCAAAATGAGAAGGAGAACATTTCAAGAAAAATTAGTATTAAAAGAGTACACTTGTGAGAGTGTCTTTCACAAATCTATTTTTCGATGAATTTAAAATAATTATCATGGTCAGAAGAAATAAATTCTTCAAATTTTTTAATAACATCCACAGCAAACCAGGAAGACACACAGGAGAGTTTAGCAAGAGTATTAAATTTACTAATTAATGATATGCCAAGGCCTCTTCTGTATTTTTGCCAAGCTCTGGTCAGGAACTGTACTGCTTCTTGATGTGATTGATGTTTTTGTGGGTAAATGACCTGATTTTTATGCATGCACATACATGTTTTCGAAAACATTTATGCAAAGTCATGTTCCAAACGGCAAACTGTCTGAGTTATTATTTACTTTTAGTTGGCTCCTTCTTCATATTAATATGTTATGTGTAAAACTAATGGTGCTGCAATGACTTGATGAACTTTTATAAAGATGCTCCAGCCAGGGCCAGGGCCAGAGTCCAGGCACCCTCCTATCCAACCCCCCCTCACCCAGTTGGCAGATTGTGGCACTTTTCACCAAAGATCTCAGGTGCACAAAGTGCTAAAAGTAAAGTACCAAAAAGTCCTTCAATTCCTCTGACAGGTGCCCCTTCCAAGTAGGAAATTTGGCTTTCTAAAGTGTTATTTTGATGCAACTTTAGAATAAAAGCGAATTATGGTTATGACACAAGTGCAGCGTTAAATTTGACTAATAGGGGGTAAAGATTTGACATTTTTGGGGGCCTTACACCAAAATATGTGCCTTCAGTGTCTGAGGAGCCATCTCTGGTGCATCTGTGGGTTTGCAGTTTGGACCCCAATAATACCCAGGTTGGAAACTTTTTTATTGCACACCAAACGCAAATAAGAGAGGTATCTTTTGCGTACCGAAAATAACTTTTATTCTGTAATTTTACACTATTTATCAAATAACAAAAGCACCAAAAATGCATCACCCTCCCAAAAATTTGCGCACCCAAGATTTCAAGTGCACAATGCAAAGTTTTCAACTTGGCTGCACACCATATCACCATGTTTGCATAAAAAATCGAGTTGTGTTTCGTTGTGAGTCTTTTCCTCTTCTTCCCAAATGCCATTTAAAAATTATAGCCTAGTAGCTAGAGAGAATCACAACAACCAAGAGTTTTCCAGAAGACAACTCTCCGTTTTTGTAAAGGAAACGAAAAAAAAATGAAATTAATGAAAAATGAAATGTGCTATTCGAAAGACCTTTGCACATAGTTGTACCGAATAACTTTTTATTTTTAAGGGTGCTGTTTGTTTGTTACAAAATATATTGTTTTCTGAGGTAATGTTGTTCGAATCTGAACTTGCGTATTGCTGAATCTGTGTCCAGACGAACGAAGACGAATCTTCGTCTAACTCGCATTCTGTGAGGATTTTTTGTTAGAGATAACTGCCTATTTGAGCAAAATATACACAAATGAACATGTAGCTACTGAAAATTTTCAATGAAAGGAAAAAGAGACTGTCATGTCAAATATGAAAATGTTTATGGCAAACGAAAAGGAAGGAAGCGCGGATCGGGCGAAAACTTCTCAGCTATTATAGACTAACCGCGCACACACAACGCAGCACACCTCTTGCTATCTTGATTTGAAGAAAGGTACCATCAAAAAACCAAAATAATTCCCAATGCAAGTATTCCTTTACTTACCAAATTGTGCTCTGTGTTGCTCTTAATGCGGGATCGTTGTTTAAAGACGTTGGGAAACCTTGTTGCCATTAAATTCAAGAAAAAAGAAAGGCCTTCTCAATCTCAAACTTCTTCTTGAGCACATGGTGTCACTCTGTACTGCTGCCACTCTCACTTTTTACAATAGCATCAAGCGAAACATCGGTTCTACAGGTGGCAGCACTAATTTGTTTCTTATTTTTCTTTCTGCAAAGAATCTTGACGCAACAAAATGGCGCCCACCAATCATCTCAAAATAGATTTAAAAAATATATGGCTCCGAGCACCAAAAAATGGAGTAGCGAGTAAATGTAGAAATTCCTCAGTTTGCCAGAAAATGGAGTAATTGGATTATATGCTTCGTTGTAATCTTTACAAATACTAAACAAAAGATTAGGGAAGTCTGTACAAAGGTTGGAAAGATTAGCTAATTGGAAATTATCGTTATCTGGCATGTTATCAGACGGGCAATTAGCCTAATTAATAGGCAAACAATAGTATAGTCAAAACTAGAAACATAACTATTGTTCTTATTTCTCTGCATTGCACAATCCAATCCACGAAACCTATGTCAGGAATTCAATGGACCTTCGGGCATGCCAGTCTCTAGATAGTCAACTGAGAGATCTTACCTAGTTTTCCACCATAATGTGGATTAAAGTGCATATCACCTCTGTGTGGTTAAAACGTTTTTAGGATATTTAGACTATAAGGATCAACAAAAAATCATCCAAAAATCGCTTAAAATTTATTTTGTATTTTTAATTGAATT
The DNA here is from genome assembly GCA_036873815.1 of Phacellophora camtschatica. NCBI lineage: Eukaryota > Metazoa > Cnidaria > Scyphozoa > Semaeostomeae > Ulmaridae > Phacellophora > Phacellophora camtschatica. Next base: position 34 of record JAYJMH010074087.1, on the reverse strand, counting down.
TTTGATTTACCCTATTTCAAAATTATTTGGGGCA
>JAYJMH010074086.1:0-33345 GCA_036873815.1 Phacellophora camtschatica | reverse complement strand
ATTCGTTTGAAGAAATTTGTAGAAGGGCACATTTCAATTTTATCGGAGTAAAAAATGGGCACTTTTCAATTTTTCACTTGAAAAAGGGCACATATTTCAATTTTGAGGGCACTTTTCCCATGTTTCTAAAAAAGTGGGGGGGGGGCGTGCTGGTGCCTTAATTTTCCGATAAAAGCCCTGAAAAAGTTTTTTTTTTCCTGACAAATTGTCCAGAACTGGGGGTGGGAGATCGTTTGACCCCCAAGCCCTTAACAGATTCCGCCACTGCCCTCCCCCTCCCTTTATTCCCTGATAATTAACATAGGTTTTCCATACGCTATTTGTTGGTTCAAATAAATTTTATTTTGTTTGTTCATGTTGTTGAATTAATCCATTGTTCCTTTTGTTTGTTTTTTATTTTTTCGTAAGTAATACCGTAACTTTTTAACCTTTAACCTTTAACCTTTAACGTGTAAAATGGTTTGTGCTATATTAAAAATTGAAAATTAAGTTTTTAGTTTTTGCAAGGAAAGAGAAAATGCCTGCAAGAAAAACACAGATAAATATGGAAACAAGGAGGACACTTGTCTTTCAGTCACATCTAAATAAGGTATTTTCTCTAATTTCCTTTTGTTTTCTACTGATAATTGCGTTGTTTATAACTCCCAAGAGCAAACATGCAAAAAAGAATCAAGAAAAATGCATTTCATATTTCACTTTCCATACTCCAACATTCCACATTCGATGTTTTAGAGATAGCCATGATAAACTTGATAGTGTTTGTTTCATATATTGCATTTAAATGTAAAACACATGAGGCCATATTAAATGTAGCCTTATCAACTTAATATGGAAATTAAACTGAAATATAAAAATAAAGTCACAATGTCACATAAATACAAAGGTTAATGCTGTTGACAGATTGAACAGATCAGTTCAGTTCTGTTCATGATAATTAAAATTCCACCTACGTACAATTAATCAACTAGTACATGCAACAATACAATATTAATACCTGAGTAGGTTAACTATCGAGAAGAGAGCCCCCCCCCCCCCCCAATTCAATTTAATTGCATAGGGTATTAAAGTCATTATCAAATATATTAAATTCTAAAAATTGCTCGTTTAATGAGGAGATGTTTTAATCTTCATTAAATAGAAAAAGTTTAATATTTTATTTGAAAGTTGATTTTGAAGGGGCGGTTCTAATTTCTACAGACAAAGTATTTCATAATTTAGCACAAAGAGGATATATATTACTTTTAATTAATGTTAAACATCACATTTCTCAACAATTTAAATAACTTGATTTGCAGTAGTTATTAAAAATCCAATACATCCTCAATGTTTCAATTTTACACTGGTGCACTTTCTGTTCTTCATAATAACTGGCATACTTTCTGTTCTTCTTAATAGTGTCTTAATAAGTCTTAAAACGATAGGCTTGCTTCAGTTTATCAATATCCACAGTTAATTTGATGGGATTCGGCAAGATTCGATGCGATTCGATTCTGATGATGATGAAACATTCTATACGAGAGGATAGCTTGCTTTCGTTGCAATACCACATTGGTTTGACATATTTCTTGACATTTTTATGTATCCTTGTTCACCCCAGTATGTTCCCCAACTAAAAAAGAAAAATTGTTTTTAAGTATATTTGCTTATTCGATAAATAGCAGTCACCAAAGTTTTTTCCTTCTCTTCTAGAAATCAGAAACCCCGAAAACAAATTCTTATTTAATTTCTTAATTTTCAAATTAAGTTTTTGATTTTTTTAATTGATTTTAACATTAAATGCTTCTTAAAAGTTTAAGCTTCTCTAATTCTAAAATTTTACATAGCAAATATTCCTGAAACGAGCTTCTCAGTTGTTTTCGATTATAATGTTATAATGTCATAGTAAGAGCGTTAGTGTTATTAAGGATTCTTAGGAACCAATAAATTATAAATTTCTAAGGAGTGCAAAAATCGCTATCTTGCTAGAATTTTTCGCAGAGTAAAAATGCAAAATTTGAAATTTGCTGAGGAAGAAGAGGTAAATGCGTGAACGACCGCACTGTTTATGCGATAAAGAGAACCGTATAGTTTTAAAATCGCTATGAACGTTAACCGATCGAAAATATGGGGCCAATACGCGTGTGCGCAAAGGTATAATTAGACCCCCTTAGCAGTTGTTTGGGTCTTTATCAGTTGATCGTAAATTCCAGTTTGGGTTTTGTTGTTCTAATCGTATAATCTTTCTAAAATCTGCTGCATAGCTATGGCATGGAACTATGGACACCTTTTTCCATTCTATGTTTTTTGTTATATTATGTAGTTTGTTTCCTTGTTCTCGTCTTTTTAACTGAATTGACAGAGATTGGAAATAAGATTGGAAATCAAATGCCCATCAAATACGTTTTAATAATTCAATAAAAGTTCTTCTGTCAACGAAACAGCATTACAACAGAGACTGAAATATAACATAAGTAATAAATTAAAAATTAAAACAAATTTACCTGTTTTTTACAAGCCAATAATCTCGACCACTTTCGGTTCCGTATCCGACAACAAGGACAGCATGGTCCAGGTTTGCAATACCATTTCCGCAAAGTGGTTCATAATAAACACCGGAACGGTATGACTGGAACGATGGGTGAGTGGCATCAATGGCGACAGAAATTGGACCAATCGTGGCGACTGCTTGCAACAGAGCCTGTTCATCGCCAGATTGAAGGTCAACATATCCATAATCTGTACCTCCAACGTATGCAGCCCGGAAATAACAGTATCCGAGACCCTGCAGATGAAAATAAAAACATTTGATAACAACAAAAATTTCAAATTTCGTATTTTCTATTGTTACGAGTATTACACTCGACAACGAATTGAATTTCATCTTTAATACAACACAATACGATTCATTTTGCAGTTTTGCATTTTGCATTTTGAAAGTCCGTTATGCAGCAAACATGAGAAAAATCCATCTGAAAACAGGTCAGGTCTTATCGTTTTTTCAGTTGCAGAAAATAGATCCTTTTCAATTTTGTTGCATTCTTTTGATTTACCAGAAGACGGAAAGCTCACTACTTTAAAAACGATGAAACCTTTTTCACAGTTACAGTCGTCACTCTGCTGACAGTTTGTGAATACAAAGAGGAAAAAAAACTTAAAAATCACTTACTTTCTCAATAATACAAAAAAGGTTAGCTTCGAAATTTCTTTTTTGAAATTTCTAATACTAGTTTCTCTTTCTCTTCAAACAAAATTGTTATAAAATAAAAAACGAATCTGATTTAAGAATAAATCTCATTTACCCTTGCATAATATGGATATGCAGTTTCAATATCAATTCCTTTGTTGTCGCGAACATATTTGAACGAATTATCCATCCATCCACCATTGCATCCCTGATTTCCATAACTGGCTGTGCAGTCAACAAGATTCTGTTCACTCAATGAGATGAGCCTTCCCGTCTTTCTAAAATTCTGTCCTTCAAGAGCACCAGTCTAAAATGTGGAGCAAATACGTTTTTGCGTGTTTTAAGCCTATCACCCCTTTAATTTATTTACAATTAATCAAAAAATCCTTTCTGAGTTCAATTTTCCAGGAGGTAACACATATGAACCAATTTAAATCATAAGATACTTCTAAATATGTTAACATTTTAAAATAAAGTACGGCCTGTATCTACCTCCTGAAAATATGTTTTACGTTGTTTATTAATGTACGGTATGGCCCTACTCGGGGGTGAACGGGTTCATTTGTTCTAACGGGGGAAACGGAACATCACTCGTGGCACGAAATAAGAACTGCAAGGAGTCCAAATGCAATGCCTCCAAATATTGTTGGACGTTAAACAAAAATCATCCTCGCTTTTCTGAGCATACTTTTAAATAATCAAGTGGTCAACCATTTCAAATGGCAAATGCAATAAATTAACTCCATTGTAATGTCAATACGATAGTGAACACATGTTTATGTTTATCAGTGGCCGCTATCTTTAATTTTTTGATTTGTGACAAGTTAGGTGGAAAATAAGCAAAATATCAAATAATACAGCATTTTATTGTTTCTCTGAATCTTAATGAGTCTTAGTCCCCCTCTGAGTCTTAATGAGTCTCTGAGTTTCTACCAAAATGCAGCTTGTATCAAAGTTTTCAACATTTGGAACTTGTCTAGAACAGATATTGTCTTCTACTATCGTGTATGTTTTACGTTTTAATACCTTTACCGCGTATAAATGTTCTTCCAGCCTTCCAAAATATCAGTACTCATTCATTCCTTCATTTTATATTTTTCATTCATGGTAGTCCATTCAGTTTACACTGTTTTCCATTGGAGCCATGCTAAAAATCCTAATTACAATTTAAGTTAAAATAAATAATTAATTAATACAAAGCAAACCTAACGACAATTTACAGCCTAAGTTTTAAAATGAATAGTAATAATACTGAAATAATAAAAACAGAATATAAGGGGGGAGACGAGAAGAGTTACCAATTTTTTATTTGAAGGATGCTAGTGAAACTGGTTGCTTTTTCAATAATTTATGAAGAGTTCTACTTACCGAACTAAATGACCAGCAAGAACCACATTGGCCTTGGTTTTTAACTGGGGTAACATATCCTTGAGTCCTCCAGTCCACAGTTGATGGCAACTCAACGTTTGAAAGTTTTACAAATTTGGCAGTGTTGTTTTCCTCTTTTTCTGGAATACGAACACAGCCTAGCATTGTCTCTCTAAACTCAGTATGAGTCTACGATTAAAATAGAATAGCGGTATAAGTCTTTGATCAGAAAGAAAAAGAAAACCAAACATTTTGCAAAAAAAAACGATATTTTAATCAAATTAACGCTTCAAGGCCCTTCTAATTTATACAGTAGGTTTCTACTGATTATACAGTATGTTTTTACTGTATAAAAGACACTTGTGGGACAAGTAAAGTAGCATATACCAACTGAAAGAAATTCTCACCAAATCTGAAAAATGATTAAGTCCTTTTTTGTAAGAATGTTTTCCTGCTGCATTATGTTGAACGGCATCACGAAGATTCATTCCCCAAATTGATCGCCTTATACTTTCTTCTTTCTCGTCTTTATAAAACTTTTTATGGGCCATTTTCCATTCAATCCAAGCCTCGTCTTTTGTAAAATCATATTCTTCAGGCAATGACATTGAAGCCACGAGAGGCAGAAGAAACAGCAGTACCTTCATGATTGTTTATTTCTGAAATGTAAAAAAAAGTAAATTTTTCAACTGTCAATTCATTCAAACGGCATTCAAACCACAGTGTACTTTCAATTAAATAACAAAACTGTTTGTTATTTAATGATTGTTTATTTCTGAAATGTAAAAACATTAATTTTATATTATTGAATTTTAGCTCCTTTCCTATTTCCATCGACAACCTGCCCTCAAAAGTCTTTCTTTATCTTGTAAAAAGCTTAGGCTTAAAGAAACACATCTAAGAGCAAACTAAACTGTATTCCAAGAAATTATTCTGATAAAAATCTAAATTCTCATGTCTCATCAATTGAATATAAATTTAAAAATAATAATAAAAACTCACAAACCTTCGTAATTTTGTCTTGAGTCTTTGCTTTCTCGTGGAATTTTACTGGAGTCAAATGTTTTATAGAGATATGATAGACATGATACATGATATGATACCACCAGAACATCACATGGTTTTTACCCACAAACGAAAAAACAATGATTGTGTGTGCGTTTGTCACAAGACTTTAATATCACATGGAACATCACACGATTTTTGTTCACACGAAACCACAATTCTTTTCAAGGCAAGCCAACCATGTGGTATTTGTGCACAGTCAATTATTTGAGAAAGAGATTGAACAATCTTCTTTTTGTATCGTATTCACTAGACGTATTACACCCATCAGGGGAGGGAGAGAGAAGGGGAGAGTTGGTGTATAGGTCCGAAATTTGCTCAAAGCCCTAACCGATACTGGTATAGGACTGGTATATCAGTGCCGTTGGAAGCTGTTCCAGATTGGGGGCTTAATATCCTCAGAACATAGAGAGCAAAGGTTTAATGACTCAATCGTTTCAAATAACCATTGTTCTTGAAATTATGCATCCAGGGTTGAGTTGAAAAATGACCATATCTGCAAGACACTACGCCAGTTGCGGACAGAGCAAAATTTATTTCACAACGGGGCCGGTGGAGAATGCAACGGGGCTGGCACTTTTTGTACTGTTCAAAGACAGGCAACTGTATTTTCTGGCCCCATTCTCGACGGGGTATTGTCCTTTCCCCGCTCTTTTGCTCGATTTAACAGAGAATTTGGAATTCAGGCACGTGAAATTTCTTCAAACTTCCTCAAAAATCTAGTCTTTATGGTAAATAATATACTATGGTATCAAATTCATAAATTTTCAAAATAATGGTAAATCTAATCAGCCGTTTTGTACCAGATGAAGTTTGGCTATTAGGAGCACACATTTTTTAAAACATTGTTGACAGGGCACAAAGATTTTGGTTTGCATTGGCCCTGTTGTAAAATAGATTTTGCACTGTCCCTTGGTCATACAACGATAAGCCTCATGAAATGATAATCATCTCAACCAAGTCTTTTCATCCAAACATTTAGAAAACTAAACCTAACTGAGGCTATAAGTCTCACGTTTTAAAAATATTGCTAACTGAACTTTCAAATTCAATAATCAAAATTACACCGATACAATGATACTGAAATTGTGATCTTATTGAGGCATTTTGGAAATTTTATATCAAAAAATTTTGCCAAATCAATGAAATAATAAAACTAAAATTAAAAAATAGAAATAAAAATTAACTAAATATTCGTCTCTTTAAATAAGAGAATTTCAAACTCGGATTCAGATGGAAGTAGACCAACTTTATTATGATTTATTTGGTCTTTTTCAAATTTTTCCATCGACTTCGTGCTTTTTTCTCTGAACAAGAAGCATGATGACATTTTAGATCCGGTTTGATCAGACAAAGACAACATAAGCATCATGATAGCACCAATGAAACTCGTGAATCCAGAAGTATAGAATGCAATTTGGTAAGAATTCGTCTGCACGAAAATAAACCCTGAAAAAAACATAATGGTAGCTTTTGAACTATTTATAAAACTGGAATTCTTGCAAATGTTATTCAAAACCTGATAACAGAATTGTGGGGTGGATTTTGTCAACGAAAGATGGCAAGCAGAAAGGAGGCTGCAAAATATTATGGCTTCAGTTGTGGGGGGGGGGGGCAATAACTATAGAGTATGCGTCCCCTTGTCAAATCATAGCTATGGACAATACAAGATTTATTATCTCTCTTATGAATTTGACTTGAATATATGCTCGAAGCATCGTACAATGCCCACAATATCTTCACATTCAATGGCATAAAAATTTACTTATATTTTATTATATTATTGGTAATAATTTTTTTCGTACCACACTTTATATCTTCAACTTGTAGAGACTGTTTTCTGCATAATCTCGGATCCCTAATTTCCATGCCCACCCCCAGATTAGACATTGCCCAAAACATGACCCAAATATTTGTTATAACAAAATAGTAGTGCACGCCTCTCAGATCCCTATTTAGATTAGTTTCAACCAGGTATCAATATATGCATTTTATACTTTTTTATACCCCCCCCCCTTCAGTATGTCATTTCCAATACCACCGTTAATTCCAACCACCCCCCCCCCCACCCGCAATTAGAGACCGAAGAGGTAGTATGATCGATCAGCGCAAGAGCAGTCTCTGAATAGTAAGATCATAGATCAGTATCAAATGTATCAAATATAGATTTGCCAGAAGTCACTTACGTTTATACTTTTTTATTTTTACTTAAGCTTTTTATTCTTTTTTTCTTTTTACTTTTTATATTTTATTATGCTTTTTATTTTTACTTAAGCTTAAACCTTTGCAAGCTGAAGATAAACGCCTATACCTGCTAAAGGTGGCCCAGCCATTATGGAAATTGCATTGATCGCAAACACGTTTGCAAGTCCCTGTGGCATTCTATTTATTCCAACTGTTTCTAGCACAACTGTTGCTATTTGTCCTGTAAAACATCCCTCGCACAATCCGAAAATTACAGAATAAATGCACAAAGTCACATAACTGGTGCTCATAGCAACAAAACAATTGCTTAGGCCAATACCGAGCATCGAAATAGCAGTAATTGTTCGGACACGAAAGGCCCCAATGTTGATAAGAATTCCAAATAATATTTTTCCAACTGTACTTGATATTGATAAGTAACTAATAAGACGAACTGCTTTGGTGATTGAAATTCCATTATTTGTAGCTAAAAATACCTGAAAGACAGAAAATGATGATTATCCTTGTTAGAATGGTGATCAATTTTAAACTGGTACCAAAGTTTGGAAAACAAAACTAAGATTATTCTCTACAATCTGTGTTAAGAAAGCATAAAAAGCCAAACAGAAAGGTACTTTTTTGTTGTTTGAAAAATTCTATCCGCATCTGGTGGCATGGTCCACCGACCACAGATATAGCAATAAAAACGTTACGTAAATTAAGAACGGAGTTTTTCTACTGAAAATTTTCAAACAGTAACTCCATTTTAATGAAAAATAAGTTAAAAATCAACTCACTAAATGAACATAAGGTACAAAATACCCCAATAAGAAAACAGCTATCGAAATCACCAGAAATATGTATCGAGTGTCTCGCCAAAGATCTTTCCGAAATATTACACAAATATTCTTGATAAATCCAATCTTTTTTTCGTCACAATATTTGCTTCCTGTGTTCTTTCTTTGTCTTTCAATGAATATGAAAACTACTTGGGAAATAAGCATCGTCGAAGCTAAAAGCGTTAATACTCTGTAAGTCCATTTTAGGCCAACATTCTCCAGACAATACTCTATCAAAGGACCAAAAGCTAAAATGCCTAGGCCACTTGCACTTGCTGATAACCCATTAGCAAGAGTAAGATATCTTTTAAAATATTTCTGAAGAGCAACGACACTTGGGAAATAAGCGAGACTTGAGCCTACACCAAAACATAAACCGTATGTGACGTAAAATATTGCTATGTTAGAAGTAAATGATGACAGCAACAGACCCAAAATGCATAAAAACGTTCCAAGTAATGAGACATAATAGGTTGGTATGGTTTCACAAAGTGTGTTGCTAAATGGACTTGTGAAGAATGTTGCTCCAAATGCCAATGAACCAAGCCAAGCTACAGACGAAAATATGTTTAAGAAGAAAGTTCAATGCAATTATTCAAAAATTGTCGACTTGTGATAATTAGAAATAAAATAAAAATAAAAAGTTCTTGGATTATCATGTTCAACTTTGAGCTGTCAAGAAAGAAGGTAAAAAGTGAGCAGTTCTCCTTCGCAATCAACTGTTTCATATTTCAAAATAACAACAGCAAAAACATTTGAGATGTCAGAGTAATTCCTACTGTTCAGCAACAACAATATTGTCTGTCATATTACAAAAACATCAGCTTTAGGATCGAGGGGGGGGGATGTCCCACGGTCGAACGGGAGTGTGTCACTGAGATTTTATAACCCCACCCATCTTTAATGTTAAAATGTTTGTGTATATTCAATATTGATTTTGTGTTTTTTATTCCAAGCTACCCAACATTAAGGACAATTTTTGATATCCAACCAAACAATAACGCATTTTTACTCAAAATCATTCCCATGTTTGGAAAGAATTTATTGCCTATCTTTTTTGGCTGCATATATTAGGGTGTATATTTTTCAGGACATATCAAGCACGAGTTTCAAATCAAAACATTTCAGACAACGTTTAGTTTCCATTTTTCCAGTTTCATCGTTCAGTTTCAATTGTTGTGTCCGCTTTCAAAATTTGTCAGGTGATAGTGCTATGATGTTAGATATGAGCTCAAAATAGTAGGTTGTAAACCAGTTTATCAAATAAATAATTCACAAAACAGTGAATGAGAATTGCTTTTTTCGTAAATTGGTGGCACCAACTTTATCAATAGCATCAAAATTTAATATTATTTATTGTTAAAAAGTCTACTTCGAACTCAAATAGTTTTCAATTATTCAGCAAATACACAAAACATAAACAAAATTTCTCATTTGAATCAAAGGTTGAAAGATAATAATTTTGTAATGAAATATTTTGATGGGAAATATTTTTGTATCTAAAGCTCATTATGAGCTACTTTCAATTTTAAGTGACTAACAAAACAAGTGACGGAGTCAAGAGGCCTTCGCTCCCCTACCGAGCATCAAAAATATGTTTTTGTTTTTTGGAAACATTATTGAAAATCTTACTGTGTATAGATCGTTGTCAGAAAATTTACGTAAATCATCGGATTTTAGCCACCTCACCAGAAATTTGTAGAGCTACGTCATTGATCAAAACTACTTTGCAGCCCTAGCCTGGGTAGAAGCCTGCGTATAGCCGATGAACAAAGCTTGGAAATCATTTTTCATCCACTCTTCTTTCGATATTCTCCAAATAGTTCTTAGAGCAGCAAAGCCCCATAAAACCTTAAAATAACATTTGCTTACCAATTCTTGCACTGTCTTTGCCATGAAAAGAAACAAGCACCCTATGCAACAACCCAAAATTGCATTGGATTCCAAAGCAAACAAAACCAGCGTGAAAACAAACGACGCAAATCAACCAATTTCGACGGGCATCGACTTTAAAACAGGTTTCAACGTCAGTGGCTTTGACAGTAGCAATCGAAACTTCTTTTGAATCCGTTGTAATTATATCGTTTTCGTAACTCGATGAGTTTTGAGATCTGTTAGGTTCTGCAGACATTTTTCACATAATTTCTTCGTAAATACATTGATTTCACTTAATATCATGCTTCGAATACTTTGGTTTTAACTTTCAAACGCATTTGGTGAACTTCCTTTACAAGCTTCATTAAATTTTCTTCCTCCATCCTTCTACCAACAATAGCAATCGGTAAATCAATCCCTAAACCAAACAAAACGTTTAAAGGTCAATCTAATACGCAAATTTAATTTCTTTAATTTAAATTCTAAAATAAAATTTGTGAGGCTTTCTGAAACTTCGAAAATATGGTCAACAACGAAGCTAACAGAGCTGTGTGCAGAAAGCCAATTGAAAGAAGTTTTCAATAAATTTGTTGCTACCAGCAGAAACACATAAATAACCAAATTTTGAATGCAAGCAAACACATTTTCTGTATGCTAACAATTTGACACGTTATTGAAAATAATTAATTAAAATCTTTATTTTAACTCTTTGGCACGAAGCCCTCTACCCACCACGGGCTTTGGGAATCGTGGTGTTTGTTTTCCATTTTTAAGGGTTTTCCATCACCCATGCATTTGTATCGTGTCTTACCAGGGTGGCTGCAGGTTGTTTCATGTTTTAGTGGATACCTCATTCCAAACTGTTCTCAAGTTGATAGCTTTTCCTGGTGTTTTTCTTGTGGCCTTTTCAATCTAGATCTGTGGTGTTACACTTACTTCTAAGATTTTGGCAAATCAAAATGAATGCCCAATTAAAAGTCTGTACAAAGCAAAATTAAATCATTCGAGATGCCAATATTGAGATAAAAATCTTTGAGATCAAAATCGTTGAGATAGAAATCGTTGTCTAAACATTACCAGTGGTGTTTTAAATAATTTCGGATGTTTGGAAGATATTTTTGGATTTTGGTGGTCCACAAATATAAACCAAAAGTTACCACTGTTAATACGTGCCAAAAATTTTGAAAGTATTGAAATCATCTATAAGCTAAATTTTGCTTATAAAATTCGGTTCATTATAAAATATAGCAAAAAATACTTTCGGTTTGTAGTGTGTAACTTTTATAACTGCACAGAGAGATTTCTCGTTAAATAAAATTACATAAGATAAAAATTTGCACAACACAAAACTAATAAAACTGAACATAAAAAGCTAAACATATGAAATAAAACTAAGCATACACAATAATCACAAAGATAAAGCTTATTAAATTACAACGATGAATGAAAAAAACTTTCCACATCTTACAGAATAATTTGACGACGAGTCTTCCAAAACTCTGTCCAAAAAACTGTCTAACATTTACCAAGCATTTCGTATGCTAAAATTAGGTAAGAAGTTTTGTAGCGTTGAGTGTTGCTTTGTTTTCGTTTCAGTCAGTTTATTTCATCAATATTGTAACGCAACCTAGTGTTATCTCAGGCATGTTTTCTCTCACTCTACATCCTTTCTGTGGTGTGAAAGATGAGTACCTGTTGTGATGCTCAAGACGACGATGCAAGATTGGCCCGAGGAAAATGTAAGGGACGACGGTGGAGGATTGACCCGAGGAGAAGGCAATGGCTTTTCCTGTCAATGGCTTGACCCGTAAATATAATGACTGAAATGAATCACAAACAAGCAATGCTGACAAAATTTTGTTGGCATTTATTGGCAGTATTTGGCAATGATATTATTGGTAATAATAATATTAGCAGTGTTTGGCAGCACTTATTTGCTAAAACACCTAATACTGTAAATCTATGTTCAACCAAACAGCTGTTAATATAGTTCCTTTTCTGATCTCAAAATTCCTACACCGATCTCATAAAAACGTAACTGCCCAAAACACTGTCATGTTATGTCACCCACGTATTTCAAACTTAATAATCCTATCCTTTAAAATCTCTGCTTTTAATGGTGTTCGGATATATCTGTTTTGCGGGAAAACAGCGCAAACGATTCAATCAGAAATAAAAGTCGCTCAGTTGTGTCACAGGACTAGCCTCGTTTCAACATTGATGAAATTCTCACTGGGTCCTTTGGTTTGGGAGAGAAAGAAGCAAGAATAACCATTCCCAGTGTCTATTACAATTTTTAATTACATTGAATGAACGTTCATCTATTTCTACGATTTGTGCAATGTGGTCGTCTAAAAAAAAAGAAACAAAACATATTTTTCTCTAATTAAACAATTTCAATGCAGTGTTTATGTGTTCATTAGAGAGGGGCGTTTATTTAAAACAAGGCGTTTATTTTAAAAAAAGAAGGGATCATCTTCTATTTCAAACATTCACGGGAAACATATAAGTTTAAACAGTTTAAAAGAACGATTTTTAATTAAGATACTGAGAGTTGGAGATACGCGGCATCCCAGATAGCAAATGCATTTTCTTCTTTTGTATGCATTTCCTTCTGATTCGATCTTTTCGATATCTTTTCGGGCATTTTCGAACGCATGGGCTCTTTTCTAGAGTGTTCTCTACCATGAAGTAGCCTCGTTTGCATTTTGAGCAATAATAATCCACACATCCATCTGCAATAAAAATGATCAATTTAACTGATTGTTCTTCAAAGGAACTGGACATAGAGTTTTGCAAGTAACAAAAAGATGCTCTTTGTTATTTTAGTTACAAGAGAAATTACATATCACCCGAAAAAATTAAAGTTTATTTCTCAAGTACACTTATTACATTCGTCCTTCGTCTCAGGTATCAATCACAACGATATTATTTACGTCTTATTTACGCTACTCTCCTCTGCAGTGGTTAACTTTCTTTAGTGTGGCGTAATGAAGCGCTTAAGGTGTCAAAACGTAGGGACGAATGTAAGTAAGTATGTATCTCAAGAGCATAACAAATTTCCCAAATTCTCGAATTTTCGAACTTTATAAGCAAGTTTTAAATGTAGAGTAAGTTGCTAATTAAACATGACATTTAAGCCAATGCACTAATTTTACATTATATTAATATTTATATGCATATTTACAGTTGAACCCCGCTATCTCGAACTCTCAGGGGAAACAAAAATTTGTTCGCAAGTCTTCTGCGGAGGGAAATTTGAGAGGAAGACTCCTCCGCAGAAGGTTTTTGTAATATACTCGTTTTATTGACTGAAGAGACAGACTTGGAGCAAGTCTAACACACGACTGAAAGCTCTCAAAGGATATACAAAGCAATTCGAGTCGAGTTTGAGTCAAGGGAGTTCGAGACAGCAGTTTGAGTTAAGGTAGTTCTACTGTTTATAGAATAATAATTATTATGGTTCTATTAATCATATTTATTGAAACTGTATAATGTTTCCACAAAGCTCTCAGAAAATTAAATATTGATTCTTAATATAATAAAAGCTAAGTATAATTTGAATACTGTAAATTATAAATTTTACACACCTCGAACAAGTTTTTGTTGACAAATTCTGTTGCCATTGGCATCAATACTTCCAGTATATCCCACAAAGCATTTCTTCAAGCAAATGATGTGTTCTGACTGGGAATTGAATTGAAGAAAGTAACCTCGCTTGCAAACAGCACAATGTTCTTCATTGTGGCAAAATAAGCAATTCTTTATAAAGCAATCTGCATGGTAACATGAACAATCAATAATTATTAGAACTTAAAGAAATTGTATGTATAAATAACAACGTAAAAAACAAGATTGTAAAAGCAAATAAAGTAACTAGAACTGATAAAAAGTTTTTCGTTCAGGTAAACGAAATAAAATGCATTGCTGACAAGATCAATTTTCCCTTTAATATGATTTTGTCGGATTGAATCAAACGTACTCTAAATTCAAAATTCGATTTTATAAAGTAATGCGCAAAACCATAAAATTTAATGATCCAAAGTAAATTCCATCAGATCGGGAATTGTTTGGTCCTGCTGAAGACCTGACTGGTCAAACGACTGAGCTCAACCTTTGAACATTAAAGTCAATTTAACTGAAAATATATAGGGTGGGAAGAGTGGTTTTTGTGCCAGAATTTATGGGTAAAAAGATTTAACCCTAACCCTAACCCTAACCCTAACCCTAACCCTAATGAGATGATCAATGAGTTCACACTTACGTTGGCTGATAGTTCTGCTGTCATCTTTATCCGTCGATTTTGGAGATTGTCTCAGATCACTATTTGTTGGTGCAGTACTGTTCATCATCTCATCTTTCTCATGATCTGAAAAAACTTTTTTGTTCTTCCATATCTGCTCCATCTGCGAGCATAAATTTTGAATTTTCGCTGGAAACATTTCGCACCCCGTTGTACTGAATGTCATCCAAGCATTGTTTGATTCAACAATCGTAAAAAAAGCTAAGAAAACTGCAAGCAACATTTTATCTGCTCAGAACTTAAATCACAAGCTGAAATCGAATTGAATACACTTGGGAAGATCACGACTCACACTTACTTACAGTTTGTTGGTTAAATATGCACATTCATCATCATTTAACCAAATGTACTGTATTCATGTGCTTGTCAAGTGTCAACTGTTCTATTATCTGCAAACTGCGATGGTCTTATAGTTAACACAGACAAACTGATCGAGCTTTCGGTCACGTGATGTTAATAAGATTCACCCATTGACCAATTGTGATTTGCGGGAAATGATAAAAAAAGATAAAATGCAATTGCAACAAATAACGATTAAAACAGTCACTGAATTGACTCATTTCAAAGAAAAGCATTCATTCAAACAGCACTCTACTGAAATTGTATGGTTTACAGAATGTCAGAAGGGGAAATTCAGTCTATTTTGACACGCTGCGCTTGCAACATTTTGTCATTGAATAGCGGAGGAAAGAGACAGGATGATGTTTCCAAAACAGAAATGTCCGGGCAATTGTTCCCTAGTTTGTAAAAAAGAAAAACATAAGATTGATAAATTTCATTAGAAAATAATTAATAATTTGAACTTGCCATTGATAGCAGAGAGAAGAGACCGGATGATGTTTCCAAAACAGAAATGTCCGGGTAATTGTTCCGTAGTTTGTAAGAAAGAAATAAAATAGAAGATTGATAGATTTCATTAGAAAAGACATGTGAAAGATATGTATCTGTGTGACACAGGTTGATCTAAGAAATATCCCCACGTTTGCAAAGCTGCTGCGAGGTGCTGTCTCGGTGCTGTGATGGAGCTTTAGTTTTAGTACCCTATTACCCGTTTAAAGGCGCGTGCGCTTATAAGATGCACGATTTTGGGACTTTTGAAAGTAAGAAAAGGCTGTTCAGATATACGCGCATGCGCCTATATTTTTTTGACTAACATTTTCACATTAGGGAGCATGTAGACAAATAGCAACCCTGTGTCCTTTACATAAATTAACGAATACAAATTAAAAATGAATACAGATTGAAAATATATAAAATATGAATTAAAAATACACGGAATACTGTTTAGGTTGAGAGGAAATATTGCACATGAAATATATGCTTGGAAATAAAAGTATATATATGCATGGAAATCTACTTGAAACGTTCGGAAGTTTTGATAAAAGTTAATGTTGCCTTGAGAATTTCCGTATTAGCTGGAAAGGTAGCTTCTCGTGACCATTAAGATAAATCACTAAAAGGTTATCATTTGGGAGATTAGTCATTCCATGACTTCGCAGCATAGTACGTAAATTTTGTGCGTCCCACCAGAGTTGGTCATACCATTTCTCACGGGATGTACCCTTCCAGGTTCCAGTAACTGCAAGCGCAGCATTCTAGTTGTTCCATTTGGTCAGAAAATCTACTGTTGCGACTGAAATAAATTGTGATATGTGGAATATGATAGATGACATTACCATAATCAAGGTGCGGTCGGACATATGGTTTACACATTTCGACAATTAGACAAAACATTTATTCAATTCCGAAGAATGAATCAATAAAAACTCGGACCAGACTGTTCCATCAACTTTGTCCTTTTACCGTTTCCCGTATCTCTTCATCATCGGTAGCGTAGAGCCAAATTTTGTAGAGAGGGGGGGGGGGGGCACACCGAGAGCAACTTGAGAGAACCTCTTTTAATGGGGGGCTCAGCCCTACTTCGAGAAGTAGAAATGGGTTGAGCCCCCCTCTTCTACACTACTGCATCAACAGTAAGGCATTTTTAGTATTACACTGTCCTTTTGGCAAGAAGTTATTTGAAGCATTGGGGGAGTAATGGAAATGAAATTTGGGACGACTGCACTTTAATGGACCACGTTTTCGCTGATTTTGAGAGGTTGAATTGAATTGTATTGTTTTGATTAAATTTCATTGGTTACTGAAAAAATTGTTGTTCCGTTCATTGGTTGTTCGAAAATTCGACTGTTCTTCCGCCAGAGTTGTTTACAAAATGATAAATAATTTGCACAACATAAATAAAATAATTTACGCAACATTTAATGAGTATACTTTTATTTATTATTTGGAGGCTGCTGCCCCCAGACCCCACATTTCTTGGGGGGGGGAGTGTTCAATAAATGTTCTAAGAAGTTATCGAAAAAAAAGTATGGTCTGCTAAACTGCATCTAGCCGCTAGTTGTTACCACACACCATTAGTTTAAACACACATGGACACTTGGTAGTAAAGTGATCTCCTACCTCAAAATTTTTGCTGTCCTTCGTTTACCTCTTCAGGTGTAACAAGAAAGGAGAGTTCGGCGTTCCTTTTGCGTATTCAATTGTGTTCGATTGGAGATTTCATGAACATATCCAGCAGCAAATGCAAGATGGAATCAAACAAGAGAAGTTTTCATCAACAAACTAAAACCAGTTGTAAACACAAAAGAAGAATCGTGAAAATTCAAATAAAAATCGTGCAAGAAAGCAAGGATTCGAAGAGATCAATTGATCGATAAAACTTTTATCAAACGAACATCAATCGAACGCAATTGGACTAACGGACGCGCAAGTAACCGTTAATTCAATTTTCATATTTTCACTGAAGGCGAAGCATAAGCTTACTACACGAGTCCCTATGTTTCCCTCCGCTTCTCTGCCACGACCTTTTATTCTTCCAGGAACGCTTTTTTTATTGAGAATTATTACCAAGAGATTACTCTGTATTTCTCGCAACTTTTTCTCTTAATTTATCTGTATGTTTATGATTTATTTTCTGTCTGGGTTCTTTGCTTTCAAGACTCAGTTTGGTTTTTTAAATCAGATGCCGTAAAAAATCCAAAGATGACTATTACCAAATTGATCTTTTGAGAAACATAAGATCTCTCTGTCTCTGTCTCTGAACCTTAACTTGCTTTAAAACAAATATTAACCGTTGTTGGCTGAATCCTCCTCCCTAAGTCCCACACTCCAGAGTCTGCAAAGCAAGCTACCAAAAACAGGAGCGAGTAATGACTCCTATCCTATCTCAGATGCCTATCTTTCTTGGCGCAATAACATTTGATACAAATCAAATGATGGTTTCAATATTAATGGTAAATTCGTTTTCAGATGAAAATTTTAAAGATAAACATGACATAATGATGATTAGGGTCAGTTTCAAAAATAAAAACTTTTAAATGTGATCTGTAAAATGATTTAAAGTGTTCTCATCTTTTGAATAAATTGATTAGAAGAGAATTAGGAACAACCACAACGAGGAGCTTTTTGCATTATGGTTTCATATCCTCCTCTATTTCGATATTCAGAATATTAAGATAGTTTTTGTGGTGTGAAAAGAGCGACATCTATTTTTTATCAAGGACTATTTTTCATACAGAAGAACTGGAGCTCACTTCACTCGAAATCGTGACAACTCGAACAATTTCCTGTGTCCCATGCAAGCTTTCAGTACTGAAATGTCCTTCGATAACTCTAACATTCGTTATCTTATCTCGAACTAATTCCTTTCTTCTCTTGATGGTTACTCATTAACAAACATTAACATTCTCTGATCTCTGATAGGCCTGATACCTTAACATAAATAAACTAAAGTCATCTTTTAAATCTCAGAAATGAACCCAGCACACATTGCACAACCATATTGATTTTTAAGCCAGGAGAAGCATGCCTCCAGTGATATTGCTCTTGAAGAAAGGTTTTTTGTAACGAAAACATTGATCTTCCAAATACACTTCTATCCAGTAATGTAGTGCCATTAAAATAACAAGGGGGATTCCAATATAAAAATAGCCCAAAACAATACCAAAAAATAAAAGTTTTAGGTTTTAGGCAATAACAAGGGGGGGATGAGCCCTCCTTAGCCCCCTAGCTCTACAGCACTGCTTCTGTCCATCCGAATAATTATTCTCCTTAAATATAAAACTCCTAAAAATCTCTTACACCTGAAACTGATTTAAATGTTTTTAGAAGAAAAAGAAAATTATGCCAATCCCTAAGGTCTAAAGTTCTTGTTACACACAAAATACTACACACAAAAATAAATTTCCCACGGAAAAAAATGTTACATTTAATTCATCGATTTATTAACGTTTTTATTATCGCTGTGCTTATATCATATCACTGTATCAATCGTAATTTTTCTGTATTAATCGTTGACACTGGGGTAAGTGATCAAAACTGACCAGAGGGATAGGAGTAGTGCCGACCCCTATCTGAAAAGATAGTAGCTACTGAAAGAGGAGCCACTTCCGGTTGCGGCTGGCCAACTTCCTTCTTATAGTGGAGTAATAATTTAGACTTTAGAGTTTATAGAGTTTAGACGGGGTTTAGAGCATGTAGGTGTGGCTGTATCAGGTCAATTAAGCAAGGGGGGAATATTTTAACTAATCAGTGCATTTGTTTACATTTTTCAGGAGGACAAATGGAATTGCTTCATTTTCCTCACGTGATGTGCTAATTGTGTCAAGCAAGATTTGCTGCTGTGGGTCAAAATAGGGAAAAATACTCTCCCTATTTCCGCCCAGGGACAGTAGAAACGTAGTTTAAGATTTCCAAAATATTTTGGTAAATACGAAAGAACATAGATTGTGTTAAATATCTACCGGGGAGCTAAGCATTGTTGGCTGTGATCGCATCGAAATCATTGTTTGTTTTTTGCTTTGGTTTTGGAATTTTATATATCAGGTAGCTGGTCCAGTTGGAAAAAGAACAGGAGAAAGTGTGTTTTAATCTGGAATTTCTTGCAAAACGATAACGAAAATTGGAAAATTTACGAAATACACTTCCCTACCAAATGGCTGTCAACTGTGCCCAACTACAAAAATCTGCATAATAAAAGTACAAAATGATACATACAATTAATGTATTATGCACTCTCTTTTTCTAAAGAAAAAACTTATGCTTGTTTCGGCTTTTTTATGAATTTTGTACAACACAAGACTCAAGAGTGGGTTTTTAAATAATTTTTTTTAGTGGGGACATTCATCAGATACGTTACGAACCAATCTGAATATTTTTTTATCCTTCTTCCCGTTTACGTACGCAAAAGTACAGTTGAAAAGCTAAGATTGAAATTGAAAAACTAACAATACCATAGATGTACGCTTTCGGTTCACCCTCTCTCTCTGATGCCCCACCCCCCCCCCCACCCTTATGACAGGAGAGGAAATACTTTTGTGGCATTTTTCTAGTGTAACAGAATTTATAATTTCAAGCGTATTTTAATTTAATTTAATTTTAATTACCTCTACAAAAAATTTTAATTTCTAAATTTAATTACCACTCCAACCAAGTCTAATTATTACTATAATTAATTAATACTATAAATTTAAATATCTTTGCTAGTTATTAGTAGACTAGCTATTGCTAAAGTTAATATTATAAATTGTATAAACAAGAGACAGGCCCATGACATCTTACTACAGTATTCATGGTAATTTGAATTACATGCATCAATAAATAAAAGCAATTTAACAATTTTATTTTATTTATTTAATCATTTAATGACAATAATTCGCTACGTACAGTACACTCATTTTTTAAAATAAGAAACTTGGCTCTGGACTTTGTAGTAGTGTTTCTTAATTTTGGTTACAATCTTTATAGTAAAAGTTTGTTTACAATTATTCATTGAGAACCCCTGAATATAGCTTTCTGAACGTAGAAAATTACAAAAAAGAACTTAATCATAATAAAAAATCAATACACAGTACAGTGCATTATATATATTATCCTTAACTGCGGATTGAACTCTTATCCTTTCTAGTAGAGTTTCTTAATTTTCTGCCTACTACAGTTTTAAAGGCCACGACAGTTTCCTTATGAGCAGTTTCTTATAAAAATAAACAAGTCTGAGTGCATATATCATATATAGGCGGTCAAACAACAATAAGCATGGTTTGCAACCAGCAATACAACACACCACAATAAAAAATCTAGACTATCAGAAAATGTTTTGCAGCAAGATCAGATAGATACAAATTGGAATACTCATCCTTGTAGCTTTCCAAATTTTTGAAATAAAATTAAAACCCTAAGAAAAGACTAGTCAGGAGTTAATTCAAATTGAGAGAAATATGAAAAATAAAAACTGTCAGAAGTGGGATTCGAACCCACGCCCACAAGAGTGGACTGCGACCTGAACGCAGCGCCTTAGACCACTCGGCCATCCTGACTCGATTCATAGGAGGCAATATTTTTTAATGTATTGTTGTAATAAATTTTCATCAGCAATTGCTTTGTTTTAGGGCAGGTATTTGCCCTGAATTTAAAAATCGTATTAACAATTATAAACTCAATACAGGATTTTCACAGGCCGAATTGTGAAAAATATGATGTCGAAGAGACCTGGGACGAGTTTATGGTTATGACGCAAAAGCGTGGACAGAAAGCTTGTTTTTTGAAGTAGGTTAGCAGTGATGCCAGTGACTCTGAACAGAGGTTGAAGTTCAAATTGGCAAAAAAGTAACCGAAGGTTAACTCAAATAAATAAATGAATAAATAAAATCAGTGTGTTTTAAACTTTACACGTTGTCTATTACTCAAAGTCTAATAGTTTTATAAATTTTAAACTTTAAGAAAACATTGATAAATTCTATTGAAAGTACCTGTCCAGATTTTCTGAAATTTTCAAAACTAACTGATCGCTTCCAATTCCATGAATTGTTCATTTTCAAATATGTCAAAGTGCAAAATTGTTCTCTTTTCATCACGTTTCTTTCATTTATCAACCAACTGCTTCCCAGCTTCGCAACCACTCGTAATTATGAGTCAATTCTTCACCATACCAATCCAACAACCATTATTATTTTCACATTTTGCATATCGTTCCTCTTCTTTTGTGATAGATTTCCTTCAAATTTTCTAGCAACCCAGATTCTCCTTTTTATGTGTTGTTGTTCTCGCATTTTCCGTTTCTCTCACTGTTCTTGCCACAAAATTTAATGCAATTCGCGCGGCCTTCCAATGTCGTTTGTTCAAATTTCTTTGAAATTCCCGTTGAAATTCTCTTGTTCTCCAGCAATACGCCAAAGGAGACAAGATACTCGAAACAAAAGACACGCATTTTACGGTAAACTCGACATGATGCTGTGCATTTTCATCAAGTAGACTCGTAATACAGCGTCCACAAACATTCTCAATCAAGACATATATAGCAACAGGCCCCCAACACAGGGTGAAAACACCAACCAGTAAAGTGGCTGTTTTTGTAGCACGAAGTTCCAAGATCTTGTTGACACGCTTCGCTATCTGTTTGCGGAATGAACCTTTTCCGCGAACATTTACTCCAACGTTAGAAAGCCGTATTGCAACAAACCAAATCCACACATATGTTGATGTCAAGAAGACAAATGGCAAAAGAATTGTAATTATTACCACAGAAATAATCCATGATGGCCATGGAGTGTACACACAACTTTCGTTTGCATCTCTAGCGGTATTTCCAAATGGCAATAGATCAACTATTACCACTAAAACCATCTTTGTTATGATTCCAGCGGTCATACTAAACTGCGTAACAATAGCCTCGTAACGTAGCGGAAATTTGATTGCGATGATTCGATCGATACAAACGAATACTAAGCTCAAAGTGAGAAGATGGCCGCAAACGAAATACGGAAAGCGAAAAATATCACAAATCCAGTCAGGTTTCAACGGAAAGTCCAAACGTTTGACGCAATAAGCTGGCACAACTACAAATCCTTGAAACATGGCTATTATCAGAAAACTAATAATAGGATAGTTAGCAGGTTTTAAAAGCTGCGGACTGGAAAATATTGTTGCTATTGTAAATAAGTTCACAAGAACTATGAGAATTCCAATAGTAGCCAAAACTGGAACGACAAAAAATAGAGACATGGTGATAGGTAATATATACCCCTGTAAAGATGTCTCTGTGTTGATGTAACAAAACTAGGTGACAAAATACGTTTCATCTACTTTTTGTGTCCATTCTGTAACGTAGACCATTTAAGACCGTTTATTGGTAGACAAGGGTGTCTCTTCTGAACAAAACACAATCCATTTACAATTCATTGAACGGCAATTCCAAATTAAGCGAATTTTCTAACAATGTCTCAACTTGAAACGTCTGTATGTTGGTGTAAATTTTTATAAAGTTGAAGTCATCGTTAGCAATGACATCTATTATCACATCAAAAAGTTCAAATTGTTGCAATAAACCTCTGTAGTTTAGCTGTAATTCATATGAAATTGCAATCGTCTCTGCCTGATAAAATATCAGCAACTATCAGCATTACGGTAAACAATCATTACTGCAACAAAAATTTTAAACTGTTGCAATAATTCCTCAACTTTAAATCTTTGCAATTTAGCTGTAATTTGTAGCAGGTTGCTATCATTTTGTTGACAAAATACCAGTAAGAATCATAAATACACTTTGCGCACATTAGTGAAGCAATTGAAAAATTGGTTCCTGAGTGTTTTCCTTAAAAATTATTTCACAGTTGTAACAAGTTCTATTGTGCTCAGTCAGTGTAAGAATTCAAGAAAATAAACCAGATGTCCGAATTTCTGACCCATAAAAATTGCGTAAAAGTTCAAAACTACCTTGACAGCTGACGTTTCAGCATTCAATTCTTCAAATTCTCCAACAAACTGGCTCGACACTATTTCTCTTCACTTTGCAACTGTGGCATCAATGATTCAACATGGCAGCTGAAATGAAATACTTTATTACATCAAGATTTCCTCATTCTTTGTTAAAGATTTATGCCAAACCAATGTTAATAAATTAATTTTAAGAACCTTCATAATGTTTTCCAACAAGCGTTTTAAAAATCAAGAACACTTTCTTTATTAATAATCAATAGAAATATTTCAAATAGCAAACTGAATGTTTTTTCTTCTCTGTTATAATTTAAAAGAAATTCAACTAAATGTCTGATTTTCTCCAAGACGACAAATTCTAGCAATCAATCTTGAGCCACAATGACGAGAAATTTTTAATTGAAATGTTCATTGAATGAGATCTATGAGTTTTCTTGGCCGGGGGGCCAAGAAAAGCATACCATGGCTTCCACCGGGGAATTCACACAGAGGCAAGCAAAACCGGGACACTTAGACCACAATAAATTTGCAAAGTTGTCCACCATCAACCTGATCCCATCTGAGAGCCTGTTTACATAGGCTAGAACATTCCATCTGGTCGGGATTTCTCACTTGGACGAGACAATTTTAAGCCTGCGGATATAATTAATTTTGGCGCTCTTTTTTGCTGCGAGTTTGTTTGAATTAGATTTCCCGCATGCGCAAAACTGTCAATTTCATCCTGGCTGGGTGGAACATCTCGGCTATTTCTGTTTACATGGGAAATTTCTCTCGGTAAGGCGGGATACCTCGGCTTGCCGACTAAGGTGAGGTAGATACGTCCCGGCAACCCGAGGTGGAATAAAACTTCCCATAAAGCACAGAATAAAAATCTACGCGTTTCTACAGGCACTAGATACCCCCTTAGCCGGGAGTGTTATGAAAACAGGCCTTGAGTTTTGTGTAAACGGATAGATCAAATCCAAATAGGTAGGGATGAGTTTGCTAAATTGCGTGCGTTGCGTGGGTATAAAAATTTGCGTGTGATATGGGTCGTGGGTGAATTTGCGTGGGTCGTATGTGAATTTGCATGGGTCGTGGGATCGCTAGACGATATTGCTAAACAGTCCACAATAAAGTCAATGATAACTTTTTCTTGGCACAGAAATTTAAAATGATTGGATTTTGGATCTCATCAGATACAAGTCTAGCCTGCGCCTAATACAAGGCCAAATCATGGATTTGAACCGATATAAAGATAAACAAGCGTAATGCTTAGAACTAATAGCTACTAATGAGGATTTTAGGACATATGGTATTAATGAAGACCAAATGGTGTGTCTAAATGGTTTATATCGGGTTACGCAACATAGTAAATAACCACCTTAATATTGCTCAAACATTTCGAAAGGAAAACCGATGATGAGGCAATAAACAAAAAAGAAACGAACCCATGCTTACTGAAAACGAAAGAAACACAAAAAGCAAAGGTATCACCTATAAAGAAACTTGACTCAAAAGATAAATATCTAAATTAGTATAAAATTAATTAGTATAAAATTCCGCCCACATTTACCTCCTAAAGTATTATTTTTTTACATTGTTTAATATTGAGCAATATGGCTTTTTCTGGGGGTAAAAGTGAAAAAAGCTATTTTGAAAATTTGAAAAAAGCAAAGAGCCTTTGCGAAAATTTTAATATTCAAACAATACAAAACACAGCAATAACACATGCGAAGTTCTTTTAAAGAAACAAGTACACCCTCGTAGTACGACTATTGAAGATTTATTATCTCTCTTCAAATTTACCAAAACAAGCAGGCATTTTTGTTGCCTAAAAATTTGTAATCTGCAATAAGTCTGCTATGAAGACGTCTGGTCGTCGATGTGGTCTATGCATCATTTATCAAATGTCATTACACACACACAAATAAACACACACAACAAATGAATATATACAAACAAATGAATATATACAAACAAATGAATATATACAAACAAATGAATATATACAAACAAATAAACACACAAACAAATAGATGTGTTCAAACAAATGAATATATACAAACAACTGAATATATATAAATAAATGAATAGATACAAACAAATAAACACACAAACAAATGAATGTATACAAGCATTTTAAATGTTTACGAATAGCTATATGATAAACAAATAAATTCTTTATAATTATAGAAATAACAGTATGGAGTTTTATAAACTACCGTAATAAATCGATTAAGCCCCTCTCTCGAATAAGCCCCCCCTTTTAAAGATGAAATTTTTAATAAGCCCCCATATTTTGTCAAAACAAATAATACCCTTTTTTTAAAATATTCTGCATCCTTTTTTAGGTAATACCCATGCATTTTTTAGATAATACTCTCAGGGAAGCTGACTTTTGAATTAGCCCCTCCTCTCGAATAAGCCCTCCCCTATTAAAGGTCCAATTTTGAATAAGCCCCCCCTCCCCCGGGGCTTAATAGAATTATTACGGTTAACGTTTCGGGCATAAACCATTCGTAACTGACGACTGACGGAGAGTTTATGACCAAAACATTTAGTATAAGAAGCTCCAGGCCGTGTTAATTTTCAATTATAAAGAAGTTAGTATTTAAAAAACAGAGTTAGCTATACTTAAGCAACAGTATGAGGTTTTTGTATTTAAATCACAATGCAATTGAACATGAGTGGAAAATGTTTTCTGTGAAGAAACAGATTGCACAAATGCAAACAAAAGAAAAACTTACCTCAAAATAACTGCAACTATTACCCGTAACTAACCATGGCGCTTATGTAAGTCTATCAATTGGCATGCAAATGAAATGACTGGACTTGAAGGAATATAAAAGAAAGAAGAAATTCTCAGATAATACGTGAAGAAGAAAATCTACAAACCAAATTTCTGGAAACCTTTACGGCAATTTTCTTCATGTTTCACCATATTCCAACGACGCATGCGAAAGCTGCAGCAAGCAAAGAAGAAATTTTGGTGATTATTGCAGACATCAGACACCAAATATTTCCAAGTTAAACAGTGAAATTCAATTCTTACTCTAATGTTAGTAAACATACGGACGCAAAGCTGTTTTTAAAAACTTTTCTCAGATTCTTAAATTAAAAAGTTAAAAATGATCAATTATAGATTTTCATTCTTACCGATTCGATTCGATTCTTTTGTTAACGGATATAACATTGTGCTCAACGAAATTTCTAAAACACATTTAAACATCACTGTATATAACACAGCAACCTATGATGCCAGCTGTCTGCAAAATTACGTTTCAGATCTGAAATGATCACTTATAAATAATGAATTTTATCTCCCTTTAACAAAAGTTAATTTAGACGCAAAAGACGGGGGGGGGGGAGATGGCCTAAATGAAAAGCAACATTGTAATTCGATTGAATGGAATGAAAGATGGCTTCACGTTGCTAACTGAAAATTTAAATTCAATGTAATTAGATCCCTGCAAATAACAGTTAATCATTTAATAAAGCTAAAGCAACCTGTACAATTTTGATCTAAAATGTAATTTTCTACGTTAAAATTCATAAATTTTAATTCAAAATGTTTAAAAGCAAAAAGCTACTGCTAAATCTTCACTAAATCATACATTTTTCGCAGTCAAATTGATTTTTTTTTTGGGGGAGGTATTTTCTACTGTGTTTAAAAAGGCGAAAATGTAATAACTACCTTATATTCTCAAGAACCGGAACCCCCAAATATAAATATTATAAATATTTTAGATTAATCTTTATTCATTACTACAATTCAGGAATGTTATACAAAAATTGGCAACAAGAAGCATGATTTAGTTTTCACTTACATAACAATAACTTGAAATAAGTTTTCAGTCCATTGTATTTTATGAACAACAATGCATTCCACTTGTTGCTGTGACTGCAATATATGCAACGATTTAAGCTGCAAATGGCCAAGAGTCCTGCAAAGTTAAAAAAAATAATTTTATAATTTTTAAATGTTTTTCTCAGTGACACAACAGAAAAAATATCATTTTGCAACAGTGCCTTCTAATCGCTGTAACTAAAATATTTCGAACTGGTTCGTAGTTTAAGTTCGTAATTTAAGCTTGTAATTTAAGATGATTATGTTGAGAAAATGTACAGACAAGCACAGAAGCATTGTCAACATTCCCTGTAACCGTGTTTTCTTACCCTGGGTCAGAGTATTCTTATTTGAAAAATCATTATTCTTATTTGAAAAATCATTATTCTTATTTGTAAAATCATTATTCTTATTTGTAAAATCATTATTCTTATTTGAAAAATCATTAAAGAATGATGATTTTTCAAAAATGATTTTTCGAATAAGAATACTCTGACCCAGGGTAAGAGTATACCTAAACAAATCAAATTTCTTTCAAAACAGCACATACCAAAAAGAAAATAGATGACTGTTTAATTTATCGTAGCTCGTTTGATTTTTGACTATTTTTGTCTTCAAACAACAAAAATTGCAGAACAGTAATTTTCATAGTTTAGCATTTCTTGGTCTTTTACAGTTTAGCCTTCTTCCTCGTGCAATTTCAATATGCTAACAAATTAATATTTACTTAGAAATAAAATCAAACCTGAAAATGTGTAATTATCTTGAGATTATTACGTGTGGCAATAGTCATCAAACAAATCTAACAATTTTCAGGAATAGAACCACCTAGGACACACCCCATTTGGAACTGTAATCGTTAATGCCTTTAATATTTGGGAATAACTAAAACGAGACTGAAGAAAAATTAATACGAGACTGAAGAAAAATTAATATCAAGAAAGTTTTACACTGAGAAAGTCTCACAAAAATAATCAAATTTCACTAAAGAAAAATCAAGTTTTGAGATTTCCTTATAACATAAATTCAATTCAAACACAGGATTATTTATTCAGAGATATGGAATAATGAATGGATTGATCATCACTGAGTTCAAAAATAAAAACTAATCTCCTGGCAGTTAGAATTCTGCGCGCTTTCTAGGTTTTTAATACTTTAAACTCTACTCTGATTTCTAGAAGATTAAATTGTTTCGAGAACATGAAAATTACAAATTTGTCTCATCTGAAATACCACAAAATTATGATACTGTTTATTTAAAATATTTGATGAACTACCAGGTGACACAAAAAAATTCCCTATGTTTGCAATCAAGCTTTAGATTTGTTTTGCTGGACGTTGATCTAAGAATCGTCAACTTAAACATGGATACCTTATTTGCCAAAATCTATTGAGTAATCCCTGAGATATACCAAAGGGAACATAACATTATTTGCTTTTTTTAAACCATACAATGCAGTATTTTCAGCAGATTGCAGCAGCATAAATCCTCGAAATTTCGTTTTATTGAGTATAACTAAGTGATTATTGGGTAGACTCATTGAAAAAGTCGTTAGTTCGCTCCTCCGCCTGATGTTCTTCCGATACACTGTCTGAAGCGAAAACAACAACAACAAAGAGCGAAAGTACAGGGGACTTATGTGAGTCTAGTTATTGGGTAGATTTCGGCAACAAGGGAACAAGGTATCAAACTGTAAATTGAAAATTATTAAATCAACGTCGAGCAAAAACAGAATTATTAAAACTGAAGCTCCTCCATAGCAGCTTTGCTAACATGAGGATTTAGGTTCCGAATTCTGAATATTTTATCACCGCACACAATTTTTTTAACCGCACAAATCTGAGTCAACACTACGCAAGTTGGTCATAATTTCATAATAAAATAAACCTTGCTCATCAATTGAATACTGATTGAAAAGCCAGACCCGAATTATTCAGTTTTCAAACACATGGTTATTTTAGATTTAAATAGATAAGTACTTTTGTCTATTTCCCCACTGCCACACGACACATACCATTTATAGCATTAATAGAAAATGACATAGGATTTAATTTTTTAGCCAAAATAAACACAGACGTGGAAGGGAAGGGCAAAGACGTAGATGTGTCAAGCAGAATACAAGTTTTTAAATTTCAACAAAAACCAAATTTAACATTCTGCTTCAGACGTGGAATAATCGAATCAGAAATAAGTGTGCAAAAAAGGAAGAAAAAAATTAAACAAAGTCGTAAACTATAAATCCAAAAATTTAAGTGCTTTAAATTTCCTTTTGTAAACAAAAACAAGATTATATTAAAAAAATAAAACTTTGCGCACGAACTTAAAAATATGACGCATGAGGTAGTTTTACTTCAAGAATAACGCAGTTTTATTTCAACCTGTTTCAATAATAACGAACGAAAACATAAAGCTGACACAACTGATACGGCCCAAAATTGCAAAAGACGTCACAGCCTTAGAACAAAGCTTCAAACCTTGCAAGAATTAACTTCTCAGAGTATAACTGAATTTGAACTGAGACCAAGTAGGTAACGCAAATCTGATTTCGGAAACATTAAATACTGTTACGACACATTAGAATGCTTAAAATGATTAAATAGATCGTGGTATTGGAATTAAAAAATACTACGAATTAAGTGATAAGTTTAACTGCACATATGCACCGATGTTTAATTATTCAGATATTTTAATTGTGTCGCTTTTTATATCCTGTTATAGTTCTTTTTGGTCTTACGTTATTTCCCTCGTATCATTAGACTTGTACTTTTAAAGCATAAATTCTGAACTTGGCTGTCGCAACTTTTTGGGATATATTTAAACGAGGCTTAAAAAAGCATCTTGGTTATGATACCCCTTCTGCCATCTTTGGCGGAATAGTCTGTCGTAAACATGTTTTTTAAGCATGACAATCAGAAGTCTAAAAATGAGAAACATTTCTCACAAGTTTAAAAAAATAACAACATTTGAGATTGGTCGCACATCAATAAAATAGATAATCTAAAACTAAGAACTCACTTATACTTTTACATTGCTTCAAATTTTAAAAACATACCAAGATTATCATATATCTTATTGCAAAATCTGTGATCTTCCTTTTAATAAAGTACCACCTTCTCTCATTACAATTCCTTTTTATATTAATTTCATTTTATTATTTGGCTGCACAGAATTGCACTGAAAATAACGGGCAGGATTCTTTTTAAAAATATGGTACCACCTTCTCTCATTACAATTCTTTTATTCTATCCTTTGGCTGCACAGAATTGCACTGAAAATAACGGGCAGGAACTGTTCTCAGGATACAGTTTGTTCCATTTTAGAATTCCTACAAATTAAGATTCTTAAAGATTTTTAAATTTAAAATTTTTAAATAACTAAACAGCGTTGATTTCGTAGCCAGAATGGCAGTAGTTTCAAATAAACAAACGTGTTCATGTCAACAAACATGTAAAAGTGTCAAGTTGGCATCTTTAGCTTGTTATGTGTCATCCAGCTACGACATATCGCAAACAGAACTAAAAATAATGTTACGATCAAACCTCGCTTCAAAGAAAACATAACATTTCTTTATTGCTAATCTTCTTTCAACTTCAAGGCCCTGAGTCTTTCGAGCAAAGGAGGATGGGAATGATGATATGTCGAATACCATTTGTCATTTGCAGGGAACTGAAGATTATCTTCGTTCAATTTGATTAGAGAAGATTGTAACTCCTTTGAGTAGCCGAGAGATTTGGCATACGCATCTGCTTGGAATTCAAATTTTCGACTGAGAACGGTAAGGCAGAAACCAAGAACCTGCGGAGAAAATGTTTGAAAATATTACATATATATGCATTTATCTTGAACTTTCATTTGTTCAAGAGGAATGAACATTTGTTTGAGATAGCAAATTTTGAGATAACTCAAGTTATATAAACATTTACAGCATTAAAAGAATTTACGAAAAAGTTGAATCAACAGGGATTTCCAGTCTAGCGAGTTCGAGTTAGAAAAGTTCAACTCTATTTATTCGTGTTACGTCCAAAAAACATCTTTTTCATAATAACGAATCAATGAATCAGTCAATAAATCAGCTAATCAATCATCCATCCAATCAATCACCAAATGATACCTTTAATCTTGTTCAGTCTTCGTTTAAATGGAACTTTCAGTTAGTAGTATTTTATGACACTTACAAACATCACACCATATGTTTGACTAGTAGTAAATCTTTTTTATCTTTTAAATTTGTTACTAGCATACCTCATGATAAGGCGAAAAGATGAACTGGAAAATGATGAGTAGTCCAATAAGAATAGGCTTTGAATCTGTGAATCCAAAACTTATGTAGAGGATATCCTTGTCCATTAACAAACCAAAGAGAAAGAAGTCTAGAAATACGTTGACCTGAAATTTAAGTGGTATATAATTAAATATATATAAATATAAAACAAGACAGAATAAAACAGAATTTGTGGGATTCAATTAAAGATAGAATAAAGAAAAAGATATTTACCTGACCAATACAAAGATGTTTTAACGTATGATTCATTTTCCAGTGTCCCAATTCATGACCAAGAACAGCTAAGATTTCATCATCACTGCAACCTTTACTTGATTTCTTATGCGATTCTTCACCATTCTTCACTTCTTCTCCATCCAATACTCCTTCATCTTCTAATTTCTCACTCTCTTCTTCCCCTTTCTGTAAAGACTCCTCTGTGCCTTCAAGTTGTTGTTCTTCACTTTTAGGTTCTTCTACTTTCGCAGCCTCCATTTCCTCCTTCTTCTTCCTTTCTTCCTCTAACTTCTCCTTCTCAAAAGGGCTTTCCTTCAATAACGTATCAAAAAGAACAATTCGCTTGTTCTTGAAAAAGCCAAAAAAATAAGCATTGCTATGTGCTGATCTCTTCGAGCCTTCAATTACGAGAATTTTTGTCAAAGGAAATTCAATAGATGAAGCTAATTTTTCTATCGATGCCCGCAAAGGTCCTCCTGGCAATTGAATGAATCTGTCAAACCATGGTGCAATGTAATCATGATAAATTGTTACCAAAAACTGCAAAAAAAAATTAAACATTACAATCACCTCATTATCTCATATTATACAATTTTCAACATAAAGTTCAACAAAACTGCAGCGGTACTATAAAAAAGTCAACTGATAACCTGATGTTATAATCTCTCAAAAAAAGTATTGGTGTGCCAAAAAAAGAATAATCTTAAGGATAATGAATTGTGTACTAAGCCAGCCAATTACGATGATTAAAGTTAGCTTCTACGTCTGAGCTGAGGGACTAAACTAGTTAATAATAAGTTTTTGGTGATTTTTCTCAAGGCCTGCTCTAACAATATAAACGATTTTCGATAAGGTTTCTTTCTCACAGAAGTTAGAAAACATTGCAAAACATCGATAAAATTGTAAAGTTTGAGAGCACATGGACAAAGAGGGATTCCCGCGACCTTGTCTACAAATCAAAGATACTTTCAGTTGTGTCAGTTTTCTTGTGTCAGTTTTCTCAGTTTGAATAAAGGCTTTTCATTTCCTTACAAAGTATGAAATCATTGTTTGATCTCAATGACATCAACGTTTTTTAATGTTTTTGATCTTCTGTGAGAACTTTTCAGAAAATCCTTTATAACGCAAGCACAAGCATCAAAACAAATTTGCCAAAAATTATTTTTATCTAGTTTAGTCTCTCTGACATAGATATCAACATTAATCATTGTAATTGGCGTATGAATTATGGTAGCCCATCAAAGATCATCAGTTTTTTTGCACACCCAGTAGAGAAAAGATATACTGTAACATTGTTCAGTATTTAATAACAATTACAAATAGCAAACTTTTG
Source organism: Phacellophora camtschatica (assembly GCA_036873815.1). Classification (NCBI taxonomy): domain Eukaryota; kingdom Metazoa; phylum Cnidaria; class Scyphozoa; order Semaeostomeae; family Ulmaridae; genus Phacellophora; species Phacellophora camtschatica. The sequence goes on along the minus strand of JAYJMH010074086.1, from coordinate 118 downwards.
GCCTTCCATCATCAACAGCAAAAATATTTTCAAAAATCAAATCAGTAAAACAAAAACGAATCTGATGAAAACTTTAAAAACTATATATAAATATATCTATTCAAAACTAATTAAGAAT
>JAYJMH010074075.1:0-10843 GCA_036873815.1 Phacellophora camtschatica | reverse complement strand
CTGAGGTATTCTTCCATCATAGGATTTTTCTGACAGTAGTATTACACGTGAACATAGAATTACACATAGACTTTCACCAGGTTGTTTCATTACACCAGTGTGGCATTTCACGACGTTTTTACCTGTGGCCTCTATGAGTTGTTCAGCTTTAAAGCAACTTACTGAGCATGCAGTTTATTGAATAGGTTTTGAAATGGAGGTTAATGAGTCACCTGCGAAGTGCTGCGAAGTGATAAATAAGTGAAATGAGAAATACTGTGAAGTGATAAATAATGGAATTGCTCCCTACAATTACTACCAGTATTGTCGAGGTTTGCTCCGTTGTTTACTGTTTGAAGGCAACAAACAATAGATAAAACCAACATGGTAGAAGTTGCAACAAACAAAATATAAACAAGTGAATTTAAATGTAAAAATTATCCAAAAAGCTTTTAGATGTGCAATTAAAAGCACACCTCATCTATGTTAGGTGTGCGCATGCGATTGCATGCCTCAAAGGAAAAGGCATGTATGAGTGATCATTATATGGTCTACTGCATTCGGAAATTTAATATGGAGCAGTTAAAATAGGGCATGAGATGATCAAAACTCGTAAAATGAGATATTTCGATGAGGAAGCATTACTTGCTGATGTTTCTGACATTTGTTGGGAAACAAATGCTAACTGAAAATGATGATATAAACCTGCTTATTAACTGTTGGTCTAACTTACTCTCTATGATTATAGACAAACATGCCCCAATTGGTGAAATGTGTGTGTCAATAAAGTACTGTCCATGAATTAATAAGGACCTTAAGGATTTAATGCGAACAAGAGATAAGCTAAAGAAATTTAGCAGTAAAAAGTAAATCTTGACTCCTTGTGGGCTCTTATAGACAGGTCCGCAACAACGTCAACGCCTTAAACATCTAACTCAAAAAACAGTATTATACTACTAAGATATCTGCATGCGAAAGCAACATGAGAGAATCATGGAAAATAATAAATGAAGTTCTCAACAAAAGATCTAAATCTAGTAATAGAGATTCAGGAACTACTGTCAATAAAAATGACATTTCTAATGTCATGAACGGTTTCTTTTGTACTGTAAGCGAGGATCTCACTGACAAAATCTATCCGACCCCTAATCCTCTTTTCATATTTCATATTTCATTCTAAGGGTAGCCCTTCAGCAAAGCTGATTTTCAAGGGGCCTTTTATTGGGTGACTTTGTAATTAATAAAAACAAAATAGAATTCCACTTCAGGACCATTGGTGTACAAGAGATCAGAGATGTAATTATCAAAATTAGAACAACAAATAGCTTTGGGAATGACAACATTTCTAGCTATTTCCTGAAACTTGCTTTACTTATCATTAAAAGTCTCTTGCATTTTTGCTTAATGCATCCATCGAAATAAGAAGCATGTTTCAAGAATTATTGTAAGTAGCTAGAGTCACTCCAATCTTCAAAGACGATGATTGGACAGAAAAGTTAAACTATCACCCAATTTCTGTCTTACCAGTCATCTCAAGGCTCTTTGAAAAACTTGTTTACAATCAGCTGTACCAGTATTTGAATGGAAATAATTTCCTGTCTCCGGAACAGTCTGGTTTCATGGCTCTTCATTAAACAGTAGCTTGTTTACTAAAAACACTGATGGCTGGTAAAATGGGTTAGATCTTGATAAGCTTGTTGGCCTGGGTTTTATCGACCTAAAAACGGCTTTTGATACTGTCAATCACGAAATCCTCTATGATAAGCTTAAACATTACAGAGTTGATCAGCGAGAGCTTTCTTGGTTTAGATCCTACCTCTCTAATCGAAAACAGTTATGTAGGGTTAACGAAATTGGTTCAAACATCAATGACATTGAAGTGGGCATACCACAAGGCTCATGCCTTGGCCCTTTACATTTTCTTGTTTACGTCAAGGACCTTACACAAGCCTTTACATCAATGACCTTACACAAGTTTACATTTTTTTTACCAGACAGATGAGATTAAAAAATTGCATCCAGACTCATAAATTGCTTTACTAGAAAAGTGTAAATTTTAATGTTGATGAAGAGTTTTTAAGGACAGATGATGCAAGGGGTTGCTGCTCAGAGGATGCAAGGGGTTGCTTGCATTTGTTAGAACAACCTTTACTTCCCTGTTAGCAGCGCTAAACTGCATTCTACTGTAGTTGAGTTTCTTTGTCTTGAGTGAGGTTGAACATTTGTTGTTTTCCCTAATTGTCATGGTAATTCAGATACCAAAATCTTAGTTGCAGATTATTTTCTACCTCATTAATTGAATCATTTTGTTGTCTTCTCATTGCCTTCTCTTTGATAGCTTGAGACTTTTTCATCAGACATTTAATTCTAAATTTTCTTCATAACTCCAAGAATTACAATTAAATGTTTAAAAAATTGAATAACCTATAGAATATAGATAAAAGTTTTTTCTTCTCAGAAATACATTTCATGCTGTTTATTAAATGCTGATGATATTCAGCAAAAAAGAAGGATTCTAAATTCAAATTTTAGTTTATTAACAGCAAAAGGTTTGAATACATCATTTTGTATTTCAAGGAAAGGGAACATTTATCTGGAAGAGAAATGGTGCCATATATGATGGTGATTGGGTAAATGATCAACGAAATGGCTATGGTACATACAGCCTCCCAAAGAGCGAAGGAGGCTATCAGAAAGTTTATTCTGGTGGGTGGAAAGATAACAAAAGACAGGTAATAAACGGTTTAGAGTTCATTTATTATTCATATTGACTTGGCAATTTTTTTTCTTTAATATAGAAAAATTTCTAATGAGAAGCCCCTAAATTTTTCAGTTTTCAAATATCTTTTTATTTTTTTAAATATCAAGGTTTTAATTTGAAGGTGACGTTTTCTTTGTGAAAAGTGTCTGTGAATTTGCAAAAATTCATTATGTTTATCTTGTGCAAATGACAAGATATAAAATAAATGATTACTTAACAACTACTGATGCAAAATAATTGAAAATGTGCACATTGTGCCTGGTAATTAACTTGTTGCTGTGGCAACAATATTTTCATAATTTTTTTTGCTGTAATTTTTGAATAATTATTGATTTTATGTTTGTTACTTTTAGAACACAAACAAATTATGTCACCTATTCGATAATTCTCTAATTTCCAGCACCGTGAATTTTGACACTTTGAGGTCGCAACTCCTAAGCATAATGTCTTGGGATTAGAAGTTCCTGCTGGAAAACGCAGCCTTTTTAAAAATCGAAGGATGAGAATGACAACAAGAAAAGACGTATTTGATTTAATCCACTGTTATGACCAATTCAGTTATGACATTCCCAGTTGTGATAAGTCCATTAAATAATAAATCAATAAATTAAAACATAATGGGAGCAACAAAATCAGTAAATCAAGACATTATGTTTGAACCTAATGTTTAGACTTGAGTCATCACCAGTGAAGAATCCAATAGCACGAGGGCCTTTTAAACTAAAACGAAACACGAGGGCAATTAGACGAATACCTGATAAGAAGAATCATGAGAAATGAGAAAGAAAGAAAATCAAAATAAGACCATAAGGATAAAAGACTTTTGAGAATTAATGGAAGGCCTCTCTCGTTGTATTAAAGGGCTTTCGTGAATAAGAAGGTCAAACAAATTATTTATTTTAGTAATAATTTCAAAGTCATCAAAAGATGTTTTGTGGCCAAATTTACTAATAATTATTTTTACCTTCTTATTCACGAGAACCTTGTAATAAAACGAGACAGGCCTTCTCTTAATTCTCAACAGTCTTCTATCTATCCCCATGGTTTTATTTGATTTATCAAAATTTCAATAAGTGTAATACATTTTAAACGTGCCTGCCTTAAAATGCACACCATATGGTAAAAAATCCCTCTAAAATCGTAGAACCGTTGGGCGGAACATACATATATGCTTTACAGCAATATTACTTCCAGGCATTTCTCAGGGCCGTAAGAAGTAGCTGCTGACTGGGGGGGGGGCTTTTGCTCTCAACACAATAGAGAACATTGGGCCTAATTTATGCTTGTGACATAGCACCATTATTTTCAAAATTATTTAGGGCACAATACAGCCCACTTCCTATGAGCCTGCATTTATTCATCGCAAGATTTATGACTTTATAGTTGTTAAACTCCATTAGACATATGTTCACACAGGCCATGTTATTGACGTTTAATTAAAATGACAATGGAAACTTATCCTGGAGAAAATCGTGTAAACTTTTAACCAGTAATGAGGTTTTCTGCGTCAAAGGCTTTTTAAAAGGAACTCAGAAGTTTTATTTTAGGTAAGTGGGCGACTGATCCTTTCCCGAATTATTACATGGTATCGATCTCGTAGAATTTATGTCCAGCACAGCTGCCAATCTTGGCTAAATGGAAATTGATCTAGACGCATTTCATTCTCAAAATTTTGCATCAGTGTTAATTAAAACATCATACAATCATATATCCGACAATAGCTGAAAATAGATCAATTTTTCTAACAGCATTTAAATATTTCAAATTCGGCTTTTTGGTGACCAGTGAAAGTAAAATAATGGTAATTATGTTGTTTAATCTCCAAACATTCTCTTCGCAGGATTTGATTCGGAGGCGTTTGGCGAAACATCTTCAATTCAGTTTTCAAATTTTCAATGTATCAAAAATAATTTTGACATTTCATTTTTTTTCACTTGGATTTCAAAGATTTTACAAAATCTTATTTTAATCTTCTGGTGATCATTGATTCTTGTTTTAACTCCAAGGGATATGGAACAAATTTCTACAAGGACAATGAATATTTTGAGGGTGAATGGCACCAAGATAAAAGGAGTGGTTGGGGGAGAATGTATTATGAGGCTGGGGCAGTGTATGAAGGCGAATGGCTCAATGGAATGAGACATGGCAATGGAATGTTTAGGCTTGGTAAGTCTCCTAGTTTTAAACAATTGGATAAATATAAATAATATCATTGAATACCAATACAGGTATTCATTTTGGTACCACATGCAAAATATTTTTTAATTCAATTTTTAATAATAAACCACTATTGGAAGGTTTTTTGGCTTCTTTTGGCAAAAGAAATGTTTAAATTTTCAGCATGAGAACAGTTTTAAAATTTTGTTCAAAAATGCATCTTTCGAATGAATTCATGGTGTGTGTATGCAACGTGATACGATTTGATGCATTTTATGAATATGTATTGATTATGTAATTGATTAGACTCTAGTTTCTTAATTAACACAAGTGATTGACACAGTTTGACTGTGACATATATTTCACATTTTTAACAAATTTGCAAGATTAATACGCAATAATTAAACGCTGCATTTAAACATCAGGAGATTTCCCCCAAAAGGACTACATGTTTGCGAAGTTGCTGTGAAGGATGTTATCTTTTGCTATTTTTGTTTCTATACGAGTTTTCGAGAAGAGACTTCAACCTGAAAATTTATACCTTGCTTCACCAAAATGACTCAGTAATCGATGATTTAGACCAAATGAAAGTACAAATTGTGTGTCTCTGCGAAACCATAGGTTTTGATTATTTTGATTATGACGATAAACGTCAAAATCATCTGACTATTTAAACTATTACAAGGTCATAATCGAATCAACCTTTCACTGAGGGAATTCTGTTTACTCAATAATCGGAAAATTCAACATAACTGCTTTAGAGTCATGTCGTAAGCTTTCATAAAATATCTTCCTTGGTCAAGCGAGGCATTCTGTTGTTTCCTTTGTGATATTGCCTTCAAACAGCAAGTAAATTTCAGTTGCGTGTTAACATTCATTGATCATTGTTGTCCATATGTTGACTTCAAGGCTATTTTATCATTAGCAGCCAATTTTCACGAGTACATTGGTGAAGCCTCCTAAGGAGTTTTGGGTATCAGGCATAGCATAATATATTAAGTTGGGTATCATGATGTATCTCTAATGAAAAACAAGTGATATCAATATCTCAAAATTACGATGTCAGGCGTCTTGAAAGTATATTGTTTTTAAATATCATGGGTATCAGTTATCTTGTGCCTGAACAAAGGAGGTAATCATTGTAACAAACATGAAGTTGAAGTCTCTTTCATTACGTTTATTATTAACATCAGATATAGCTATAATAAAGCAAAATCTTTTCCACAATTGCTTTGCAATGCTTTGAATGACCGTAAAGAATAATTGACCTGTGCGAAAATCGATGGCTCAAAAATATATAACTGGAGGGCCATGTTTTTCTTTACAACTGGAGGGCCATGTGTTTGGATGCTTGATGAAGCATTGCATACAGTGAAAAGAAATTATTTATACTTTGTGAGAGTAAGTTATGTACATTCAAGCAGCATAAATATTTGCAATGCATATTTCATTATTTAGCAAACGAGAATCGTTATGAAGGAGCATGGAAAGAGGATAAAAAACACGGAGATGGCAAATTCTATTTCTTAGACACAGGGCAGTTGTATATTGGCACATGGGTGAATGACATTCCAAAATGTGGTACCTGTGAGGAGTTTGGGAAAGATACTGCAACCAATCCATCTCCTTATCCATTACGAGAGGTAAGGTATAATTATTTTCATTGTGATTATCAATCAATTGATTGCAAAGCATATAGAGAAGCTCGTATAAGGCTGAAAGACTTCTACGTTGAGGCATCGTAACCTGAAGAGTGGGTCACTGCTGTTGTAGGACCCTTTCTTCTTTTGTCGACAATATAATATAAAGGGAATTGGATGGAATTGAAGATCAAAATGTTTGCCCTTTTTCCGCCCTATCAATCGTATATCTGAATATTGGGTTAATTATTAAGTTACGGCCAAATTGTGTAGCATTGCTGTCCGACATGAGCAACATTTCAAATTTCCTGAATGTTGCTCAAATGTCGTCGAGTTTGACCAGCAAATTCATGAAAAATTTGTTGCTCAAATGTTTCAGCATGCTGAAACATTTTTCGGCAACATTTACCGTTCGCTTAAATGTTGCTTAGTTTGGCCACAATGTCGGGTAACAATTCATCTCAGTTAAAAAGAGTGGTAAATTGTATTGTTCATAATTTGCAAAAAACGGTTGCTGAATGTCAATAAAGTTTACTGAGCCGGAACAATCTTAAAATTGAATATGACGAAGAAGAAATTGATTATTATTAAGAGAGTAATAAATCGCCTGCTGGCAAAGGAGATGATCAAATATATCTTTCCTTTTAATCCATTCCCTAGCTTTCCTTTTATTTTTATAATTATCGTTGTCTTCCAAAGCTTGGAGCAAAACGGCAAAACTAAGCAGGCTGATACTGTTTTATTATTCACCATAGCTAGCTTTGCAAGTAAAATTTGCGCACCAAACAACAAACAGCAGCTAGTCGCTCAGATGTTCCTCGACTAGTTGTCCAGTTTGGTAAACTTTTTGGCAACAAAAACGGAGCAGCAACATGGAGCAAAATTAGCTGATATATGTCGCGCAACAGTGTAGCCCAGTTTGGTCGTACCTTCAAGTGGTCTGACGAGTGACGAGGTCAATGTATTTGTTTCTGGGGGAGTTGAAGCAAATTTTTGAGTTTCACTGATGACGCAAAAGGCACCAGTAACATATTTTACCTTCGAACACGGTTACAAAATACATTTTTCACTTACATAAAACACCAAGATGTTTAGAACAGCAAATTTTACTTTCACCTGCAAAATTGTATTTTTGTTGAGAATATATAAATTTCGGTAAAGTTTCATATATTAAAGCATCTAAATAATTTGGAATAGTGATAAATGACATGGGAATGATAGCCTGTTATCTAGTTTACGCAATGCTTAATTAAATAGAAAATCTTCAATGGCTTTGCTGCAGCCCCTGTTAAAGTTTGCTTCACTCATTTTTAATGCCTGGTGTCTTTTTTTTAAGTATGCGCTGTGCACAGCCAGACGACATTTTACACCGGGCCCCAGCCCAGCTTTGCTTTTTCGTGACCATGAACATGTTGTTTCCTTATCGTGATCCACTCACTGAAATATTGTCCCCATTCTCAATATTTTGTGCATTGCAAGTTATCTACAGGATTTCCTCTGCACGTTTGAAAATGACCCAGCAACTATTATAACAATCGTTTATTTTTGCCATCATTTATCAAAAACAATAAAACAATTCATGGTTTTTCACTTAAATCCCATAATTTAGGTCATGCATTTCAAAAACGCATTGTCAGTTTTCCAACACTACCTCAGGTCTCCTAATGTAAGCAAAATGGCATGTCACCATTGATCGCAGAAAAGTTGCCAGCAAAACAAAAACAGATGTCTTAATTATTTCAATACTGCCTTTCATTATTTTTAAGGTACTTTTAATGTAACCGGTGGTCCAAAAACTACTTTCATTTTCAGGGGTGTAGCTCGAATTCTGGGAGGCTGGCAACTTCAAATCGTACTCAGAACGGCAAACTTAGAATTCAGAACATCATCCAGTCATCTGCGATCACGTTTTCATGTCAAAAACTGGAAATTAAAATTTTCCAGTTGATTTAAAGGAACGTTTTCAGTTCACATTGTGACATTCAAACAACCTGCTCGCTCCTATATTGACTACAGGGCCTTTTGATCTTTGTCGAATTCTTATTGAGTACTAAGTGTGTTTGCAAATGCTTTCCAGTTGTTCTGATTTCTAGGCTTTGTAGAGTTGCCCCAAGTCTGTTCCTTGTTTAATCAGAATTTAGAACATTAAATGATTTTTGCTTAAGTATTAACTCCAAACCACTTTTTATATTTTATTTTTATTGAAGGTGTTGACAAATAGGGGTTTTAGAAACAAATACGTTTACGTTTACTATTTTTGTCAAATGGAAGTGCTCATCGTGTTAACTTTCATTATTTTCCATTATTTTTTATTTATTTAGACAATATCTTATCAGAACACAAAAGAGTAGTCAGGATGTTAAAACACGGGTACAACACAATATTGAAGATTGTAGACTCGTTACCCGAGTCTCGATTCGTTCAGCTGCTACACCCTGAGAGCGGGGGAGGAGGTGAAGGTGGTAGTGACTTCAAGTGGGGCTGATGTAATTAGTATAATAAGATTTGTTAAATTAATTAACTCGTTAGAAAGAAATTGTTATTGTTGTTGTTATTATTATTTAATAGTGTACTTTGGAGAATCCAAAAGAAGTTCTAGCAGACGCAAGGAAAGTAGCAATGGAAGGAAATGGATAGTGTTCATTGAATTGTAGAGAAAAGAGAAAAGAGGAATTTCCAGAGGTATTTTTGTGATCACGTGAAAGTAAATACGCAAAAACACAACCGAAAATGAGATGAAGATAACTATTTGAATCCACAGCTAGACTTAAGTGAATTGTACATAGTATACTATAAACGTTCTGTACATTTACAGCATTAAAATGCTATTTTGAGTGTTGATTTTACACTAAGGAAACGATTTGTATAAAACAACAAGAATCCTTTTCTAGGTTATTTGGCTGCAACTTTAAATATCTTTGATTTTGTATTTGTCCACGCGTGCTTAACTAACGTTTTTGTGTTTCAATCTTTCAATAGTTATTTTCTTACATTGGCCGGGCATCATCCTGTCATCCCTAACCGATGTGATATATCCTTTAAATTGGTGTATTTAAAAAACCACGTTTTTGTTATCTTTCCTGTTGTGTAAGATTGATCTGAAATCCGAAACTAATTAGCAGATATTTAAAGCAAATAGAAATCCAATGTCACTAATTACAAATGTACATACTTCAACTCAACTTTGTATTTCAACATCCTCAAAATCCACACACTCAAATCTAAACATCTCAACTTTTTCACTTCCCAAAATCTCCACCCAATTCCTAATCCCTCTTGCATTTCGCCTCTAAAATTAACATAATTATCATAATACTCAACACTAGAACGAGGTTAATTAAACTGTAATAATTTCAATATACGTATTATAAAGTATTTACATAAGATCACAACATTTTCCCCAGAATATGGTATGTTTGGAAGACTATAAGTGAAACTGGATATGATTCAAATAACTTGCAGTGGATCCAACCCACTGTTCTTTCTGATAGCTTTGATTTTACTTACCGATTCATAACTTGCTTGCGTTTATGTTGGACCATTATTATCGCATTAGATCCTTGAAATAATTCTCAGGATTTTCTCTCTTCTCATTTCTGCTACCCTATGCGCTCATTTCCGGGTTACAGCAAGAATTGGCTTGCTACGATGAAACGTTTTCGAAACGTTATCAGCGAATATCAGCTCTGGAAGTTGTGAGAAAACTGGCTACAGTATGTTTCCATCAATTAAAATATTGAGTACAAATGGAAAAAGTATCATTTACGAGGGCCCCTAAGGGTTCTCGGGCTCCGAGGCTCCAGGCCATATTTTAACTGGCTCCTGGCTCCGAAAGGCAAAACTTTCGGGCTCCAGGGCTCTATCGCATTCTTTTCAGGGCTCCAGGGCTCCATTTCTTAAATTTATGAAAAAGTGAATTAGAAAGTTTAACGCTAGAAATATAAAACGGTGTTTACTCGAAAATTTCACCTCTTCTGGAAATTTAGTCGGCAGTGCTGAACTTACTGCTTATCGGAAAATTCTTAATTCTACTCGAAAAGTTTTTCGTGAGTAGAGCTCGAGAGTACTGTTGTGATCCATAAGGTACTGTTTCTGCTCAATCATTATCGGATGTAGATAGGTTGCTTCATGCCTTGAAAGATCTTAAATTGAGGGCTATCCCAATAAATACTGATTTATTAAAAAAAGTAGATATACGCAGTCTTCTCGCATTGTTGGTTGGCTATCTCGGGGCCACCCCATAGGGGTTACGATTCACGCATTCACGCACAATATTTTAGCGTTTCACGTATTCACGCACTGAAAA
>JAYJMH010074064.1:0-10843 GCA_036873815.1 Phacellophora camtschatica | reverse complement strand
TTACAGCTTTTCAAAGAACTGATAAAAATCTGTAAGAATTCTTGCTATGTTAAGTTACGAATGGCCTGTACTGTATACGCTATCCTTGCATTGAAAGTAATCAAGTAATAACATTTTCCTGATAGTATTTTGCATTACAAAAACAAAACAAAAGCCATAAGTTTTATGTTTGAATCTTAATTAAGTCTTACGTGAAAACATTTTTACTGCATCGAGGGGAAAGTTGCACTTTAAACTCAGGGTTACCAATCACAGGTTGTAAACAGACTTCACTGATTTGGGAAACACAAAAGAGGAGGTTCCAAATCCTTCTTTCTACACAAACAATTTTGTTCTTGTCTTGCAATTCAAAACTGTGTCTTGCCACTTCCCGAAAACTTGAACACAGTGGTGGTACCCTTGACATGATGTACACATAAAAAACATTTCATTAAGTATTCTAAACTAATGACAGAGCATTTATTTGAGCAATTTTCTGAAAGCTGTTGACAGAGGGATTTATTTACAAATGTCAAAGAAAAAGTCAATGGATGGATTGTACAATGTACTATTAATCAGCTGGTTACAATAAGCCAATGTCCGTAGCTAGTATAAAATTAAAATACCAAACTGGCGCAAAGAGTGGGCTATTGGAAATAGTTTGACACAAAAATGTTGTCTCTCTTACCGGATTTCTTTGACATTTTGCTCGCTCTTCCAAGCTCTTCTGTTCAAACAAGTCAAGAGTAGTCGTTGGTTGAACCTCCGCAAGAAGTCTTTCAAGGCGCTCAACTCATGAACAAGAACCCAGGCCCCATAGAATAACACAGGACATAATCCCCGGATATTTTAATAACAATTAAAGCGCATTCAAGCATTTGAGATTACGTGTGTGCTTTTATGAAAGACGAACAACTCCATCCTTCTTTTCATAGGAAGGCAAACTTTGCTGGCTGTATTTACACTAGAGGTTGTTCAAAAAGACATAAATTTGTTGAATGGTTTCTTGTTCCCCTTCCAGGAAAGACAAAGTTGAATTAAAAATTCACTGACATGGGGGGTTTTGTGACGCCGGGCTACAAATGGCGTTCAAGTTGGATCATAATTCACCCAAAGTGATTTCTTTATGATGCTTTCCATATATGGTGAAACGGGCGTTCAAAAGGTGAGGATTCCCTTGAATGAGAATCTTTTTCTTTGAGCTCGTGATTGTTCTCTGGCATCAATGCCAGAAAAAGCCTGGTCTTCAAGACATGAATAATTTAGTCCTAATAGAATTTAGTTCGATTGGAGGCGTTTCCAAGATTTTTTACATGAATATTTTATGTTGCGAAAATATAAAGCATTTGGTAAACATGATATGATTTGCTTAACAACTGGAGTTCAAAAATGAATATAAAAAAGTGTTGCCCATATAATTATCTTTTTAATTCATGAAGAAATTTATATGAAAAATAAGCAGCGCGGCTAATAACTAGTTAAACTTCTATCGTTTTTCTATGATCTGTGCATTATCCCTTTCAATTCTGTTTTTGTTATTAATTTTATCTGTTTGACAAATAATCTTTAGTCTACATTCAGTCTTCGATTCTCACTTCATTTTTGCCGTCTGCCAGTTTTAAATTTACTGGTGTATAAAAGACTTAAATAAGTTCCTCAGTTTTTGTGAGCAGTGAACAAAAGTTAAGTCTTTTTATTTGCAGTATTTTTTACGTTTGGCAGAATAAACGCTTCTTGCTGCCCATGTAATCTTACTTGCCAAAAGACCATCTTGTGGTCTCGTTTTGCAAAAGTATCAAAAGATGGGGATTACAAGATCAATATTATGTTTTTTGTTTGGGCTTTTTCTATGGGAAGATTAAATATTCGATTAATTTTGCAGCTCTGGTTGCTGTGAAAGTTGCCGTATGGTACTTTGTGCGACTTGAAAGACGAACTTTGCAAGTAGTTTCTTGAGAAAATGAGAATGAGTACATAAATACAGCTTGGCTCGGATGCTGTGAGGAAAGCTATGAGTTATGGACACAGTGTCTGTCCACCCAAATATGATTAACCCTTTCACCCCTGAAAGTGCCATATGGTCCATTGCTAAACAACGTAAAACATAATATTTTCAGGAGGTAACGACGTACAGAACTTTATAATAATTTAAGTTATTTCGAGGAAGGAGAAAACGTTGCAATCTTTATCTCATTCGTTATCTTTTGGGTCAAGTTGGTATATAAGCGCTACCCTCTGTCAATTGAAACTTCTATAGGATTTGTCTGTTGGAAATCCGGGCGGGAAAGGGTTTAGATCTTATCTGATAACGAATTCCCAAAGTCAAAAACGCCTGGTCTCTTGTTGCTTATTAGTGGCATTGCGTTTGCCTCTTTTAGCCCCGCTACTTTCTGGCTGCTCCGCGGTCCCTGCGCTGTCGCAACATTTCGACAATCCTGGGCTTACAGGAATGAAATAAGCTTCTGAAACTTATGGACAATGCTGTATAGCTCCTAGTTGTCCAGAGCTTGCAAGAACATACTTACTACCGCACTGATTTTAAGATGGTATTACGTAACCTTAAACAGATTTAAATAAAACTAATTGAAAATTGAAAAATGCACATACAAACATTTCCTGCATGCCATAAACCATTTACCGTTATCAAAAATTGTTTATACTGGATCTGAATAATGCTCTGAAGTCTTAATTTTGAAACATATGTGCCAAACAAATGGGCAAAATGTCTGTCTTCTGTTTGAACAAAAAGACTCTTTGTACACGAACCAACATTACAGTTGTTTAGTAAAACCAAGTTAAAAAGATACACTTACACGGTTTGGGTTTTCCTCTCTTCTTACTTCCATTCAAGCTAACATTTAACGTTATTGACATGTTAAAAACGTGAATTTGTTATCGATGCAAGGTCTGAAATAAGAAAATAGAATGCTGGTGTCCAGTGAAAGGTCCGCCTTTGCTGACACTCCTTCGACAGTGAAAAACAAATCAAAGCATAAGTTTTAACAATCTTGTTTGACTAATCTTTTCGTAACAAAAGGCCACAAACGTGAAAAGGGCACAGCCTACCATAGAAAACGGGGGACATATTTGTGTCCCTTTATTTTCTCGGATGGATAAGAATATCTCATTTTTGTCGCGAGCAGTCGCAAAACCTTTTCAATGTTTCGTTTGTGAACACAATATAATCGTGGTAGTACTTGTTTCCATGAGTATTTTAACAAACATCGCACCATGTAGTTACAATAATATCAAGACAGATTGATTTTTGGCAAATGTTCATAATCAAATGTTGGATCATTTAAATTATTCTATTTCAGCCTAATAAAAGCATTAAACGTATTGATTCTAACCTTTTTTCATCAGTGGCTCTTCCCCAGAAGCGTAACCATTCTTCAGTGTGCTAGATTTAGTTAGAAGCATTCCCAGGGGGGTGAGACTTACTATGGGCAGGGAAAGGCACATGTGCCTGAAGGATAGCAACCTAGAAAGGGTACTTCAGGCCATAAAAAGGCATTAACAAAATCTTGGGCGCGTAGCACCCTCACCACATGCCTCTCTGACCATAGGTAAATGACATGTGGGTCAGACACAGCCAGCTTAACTCTTAAAGACCAAAAATAAATTCTAAAATATTACACCTCAAAAATATACTTTTATATTGGGAGAAATTGCTTATAGTGACAAAATTCAGATATGTAACTAAATTCCTGAACTCAAATCACTGAACTTTTACTAATTTAAAAAAGAATGACCCAAGCTTTAGCTTTGCGTTCATGTGTATCGTATATATATTACTACTGTACGTAATTAATATATTTCTTATAATATATTAATATCATAAAATTGGTCCACCATTAAATACGACAGAAACAATTTTCTACACTAATCTTTCGATAGCTGAAATGTTTTAAGTTTTTATATCATAAACGTGATTCAAAATAGGCTGTATCTAAAATCCTAAAATCCTTCATGATTCTGTCTAAAAATCAGTTGCCTTTCACAAACCAATCCCTTAAGTAACAGTTTTGTTATACTTGCTTATCTCCAAGTCTAGTTCGTCCCTTATCCGTATTGAGCGTGAAAAGTCAGAACCAAAACGAAAAAACGGTCTCTGCGGAGGAGAACATGGATCATCAGGAGAACAAGGAGTCCCCCGTCCGTTAATAGAACAAATGAGGTTGAAAACGAGACTGGCCGCAAATTAACGGAAACAAAACTGACTATTTGCAGCGAATTTTGAACTGACTCAGTAAAAACAGAGAAAGGCTTAGTAAAAAGAAATTAGAACATTCAAAAGACACCGATTGCCTTAGAACTGGCATATCCATGATCATCTTCTAAGATATTGAGGATGCATTCAGCATCGGAATTTGTATGAATAATCGAAGTGTGTATTTTTCATATTTCAGCCCAAATCTGCACAGATTATCTTTTCCTTTTTATCTCAATAATTATCTTTACAACGATATAAGACAATAATGGCAATGGCGATATAACCTCGCAAACCTTTTGCTTGTAAAAATGTTTCTGGCAACTGAGCATTCAAGTAAAAGTGTATGTTGCTTTCCACGAAAGTATGAATCACCAAGAGTGATTATAGAAAGTTGTCTTTGAATTTTCAACTGTAACAAAATGATGATTTTACGGTTTTACGATTTTGCGACACCACATATTACAAGTTTGTATATTGGGAAACGTTATGAGTTTGTTTCACGTCATGAAGAGAAAATCAGATATTAACGTAATTTGTATTTTAAGCAAGCTTCATAAGGCTAGATATCACAATTTCTCGTCCCCGTAGTCCATCGGAAACTCCCCAGCAAGAAAGTACACGAAGCAACAAAAATTTTACCCTGGGTACCAGAATCTTAGCCTGACTACTTTATCCCTAGTTGACTCGCTATTCGCTACCACACAACAACACCAAAGATCAAAAGTACAGGGAACAAATGTCTGCCAGAATCTCCCATAAAGTAAATTGTATTTCTCACCAATGGGTCTTGTACAAGTCTACTAAAATTCGGAAACTGGAATTACCTCTATCATAGACATCATAAAAGTTGTTCTGTCCCTTCTCAAAAGAAAACATGTCTTTACAAAGTGAAATAAAACATTATCAAACGCAAGACTTTAGTAAGGGCACAAACAAATATAATTTATGTTTTTTATATTGATGAAAGTTAAATAATACTGATCCGATTTAGGCCGAAATGAAATTGCAGAAGTTCGAAATAAAGTGATTTCATTGGCTAAATGAACTTATTTCTGGAAACGAATTTGCGAAAAATATGCCAACCAAGGAAAATATTTCCTGACATGGTATGCAGCAATTCAACTCACTTCAATAGCAAAAGCCTAATAATTCAGAAAATTGAAGTCCACTCTGTGCTGTAGATATCCAATATAAATTGCTTTGCAAACATGTAACGATTCGTTTGTCTGTGATTGGTTTTGACAGAGGTTTTTAAACTGCTAAATAGCTATACGATCCATTTATGAATCTATATTTTTATGAATGCTTATTGCTTAAGGTTACAGTACTCTGTAACCTATGCATTCGTAAGAATTTCGTTGATGTCACATCGCATAATTAAACATTATCCAACCAAAAAAATTGAGCCTGTTACCACTCAAGCTCATTTTCATTTTGCCATGTATTGGAAGGGCTAAATACGTTGTCGTCATTAGAAATCAATAAATCGCATTATTGCAAGTTGTCTTTATTTAGTCGAGTTACATTAAAAAAAGACAAAAATAACATTATAAAAATGGAAAAATAACGTTTAACTCTTAAAACTCTTAAAAAAATTTAACTCTTAAAAGAAATTTTTTATTTAAATCACAAAGTTTTTAAAAAGTATAGCTCAAAATTACATCATCATTCGTCAATGTTTCTAAAATTAATTTTAGATCCTTTTAACCTCAGGGAGAAAAATCAAATTTTTGTGATTTTTATGTTAAATGTTTAAACTTTTATTGAAATAATCCTGTAGGTAAACAATATCCTGGGAATTTCTCTAAAAAACATCCCTGGACATGAGGTTAGTTACTACACCGGGTGTCCTAAAAATATGATAATAGGTTTGATTAAGGCTAGTGCTGAGAATATTGTTCAAATCCGTCAAAAACTATTTTTTAAGTAATCCTCTACAGTCAACTTAAAAAAAAATCTGGTTTGTTGATATTAATCGTTGGAGAATTAAAATAGATACATTTAAAGTTCAAATTTGTCTGCCATTACAAACAAGAGGTTTTAATGTTAGCCAGCGCTCTCAAAGGCCCTTAAAAGATCTTGTTGTAGGATTTTCTGAATCACGGCGACGTTCGAGACAATATACTTTGGTTCTGAAAGCACTTCTGAAAAATAAAGAATTTTGAAATTCTGTTGTCCATCACTAAAGTTCTTGAAGAATAAAGTAACTAAAATTGCTGTTTCATTTTGGTACATTTTTGGTAAAAATGCTGAAAAACTGAAAGCACTTCATAATGGCTGCATTCATGAATAAGAGTTTAATTTTCAATTTTTGGATTTCTGTCCGATTGTGTTTCCAAGCACCATTAAATTCATTTCGTAAAACTCTATGATTTAGGAGATCAAAAGACACAGTTTAGACCAAAATCTGACCTCTGGTCTGGGAGGCAAATTTGAACTCTTTATGTACAAATATTGACAAACTAGGAATATATTTTTAAGTTGACTACCAACAACTGTTTTTAGAAATATTTCGAATAAAGTTAAGTGAAATTCGCACCGCTAGCCTCGATTCCGGTATATTGAAATTTTAAAAATTTAAACAGCATCAACAACAGTCTCATGTCAACAAATATAACTGACCAGCATATAAAATCCAATTCTAATGTAAAAGTTTATCTTTTTACTTTCGAATGTTGACTGGAGATCCTATTATTTACAAACCATCAGGGGAGTTTCCTTTTAAAGTTTCTCTTGGAACATGGTTGCAATAGACTTTTGGAGGAAGGTGTCAGGATCATTTTGCAAAGTAGAATCTAAACTTTACATTTCCGGTTTTAACGAAAATTGCCGGAAATTTGATTTTGCCGAGTATTTGTTGAACGGACGGAACTAAGATTTTAACAAATCAAGAGTAAATGTTGTTTCTTGTTTCTAGGTGGTTCACTCTCTACACTCTCCATAGGGCTAAATCTAAAGATTGTACCCTGATTTTGGCGCAAAATCCATTGTTAACATGGACTTCTGAATCAATTGACGTGATCATCTTATGTCGCAACGTTTCAGTCAAAGCTACATTAGCATACGAAAAAAGTACAAACAAAGAAATAACAAGATTTTTGATACAAAAATGCAAAACGATCGTTAGATATATATATATATATGTAGATATATGAAAATCATCAAAACAATCTCATAAAAATTGCTATACTTCATCTCACAAGGATATGAGTAGTCTAACTGCACGAGCCACAACAAATCCACATTTATGGGTACTACGAGTAATAACTTAATGTTAATCTCCCTGATTTGTAGATTGCATTTCACACTCAGACCTTTTATGTCACAGAGAGATAACATTGTTTTGGTCTTTTGATCATTCTACGAGTGCTCCTTCTCCGCCTCGTTTTCTCTATGCACCACAGTCTGGTACTCTGACGTCATTTTCGACTGAGATGCCTGGGCTCCACGGAAGCGGTCTAAAAGTAAAATGCTTCCCTGGCTTCCAGTACTCTTACGAGAAACGCGGTTTGAGTTGACGTCAGGAAACTTACACTACTATGCGCAGTTCACTCCTTCCCACTTTACGGCAGATGTGCGCCTTCGCATCTCAGGAAAGAAACAAAAAATCAAAATAAGGCATGTTTAAAAAACAAAACGAATATAGGGAGTGGCCACCTTGTGTTTACAGCAAGAACCCTTTCGTATCGCATAGGGGGTGTACACAGCAATTTCCGCATTTTATCTCGTGGAACTGTGTGAATCCGATACGTTTTTCTCCGGAATCTGGCTGTCTTGCAAAACAAATTAAATTGGCTTCGCAGGTTTACAAAACAATAGATTTTGACATTGCAGTGCTGAGTGGAAAATATGACCAAGTATATCCCATGGCAGAAGTTGAAAACCAATTGAAAACCAATCTGGTGTCGTGCGAGCTTAAAGCATTTCTAATTTGCATTTCAAGCAAGAAGAATATTTATTTCTCAGTTAAATTTCATTATCTGAGTAAGACACAGCTTAAAAATTTTTTTGACTATCATATGTGCAGATAACTTGCCTGAATTTCCAAAACCTGTTTCTTCCAAATAAAGGCAAGAGTGATTATACCATGTAGGGGCGTCGAAAGCAGGTTTAGATTTGAAGAGAGTTTACAAACTTCCTTTAAAGGTTTCCAATGTTCAATGTTCCATTATTCACTTGGCGCACTTTTCAACGCTATCGTTGAAACCCATCTTTTATTATTTAGCCTCTGAAATTACTGAACCAACGCCAAATTTTTCTCTTACTTTTTGACCGAATTTCCGCATGAGGGGCTGATTATTGAGGAGAGGGGTGTGACACCCTGACACATCACAACTAGCGACGCCCCTAAGACACAACCACATATCATTTAAAAACAGATAAACTAGCAACAGCAAACTAAAAATGCCCAACTTTTACCTCTACGGTAAACTTTATATTTCATTCAAACTATTGACTATCCTGAACATTGTTACTGTTATTATACTAAAACGAGGATAATCTCAGACTTATTATTACAAATCTCCGAATCATTCTTGATTGTGCTGCTAAAGCCTGGTTTCCATTTGATCGCTCCTGTCCCCGAGTGTATTTATGACTGGGCCCTACAAAATCCTTTGAGACTACGCCCTTAAGATTATCGGAAAATGAGGGAAACGCCCTCTTTAAGAAACAACTATGTGACACAATTGCTTAAACATTCCATGTTAAAATATTGCAAAAAACTATGTATAAATCAAGGATGCATTTTTGTCAAAAATATAAATTTCTACAAGAAAACTGTCAACACAAAACCATCCTCTATGGGCTTTCAATCATTTACTTACTTTACAAAATAGCCCAATCAAGCAACTTTGAGGCATATAAATTGTTGTAAAGATATTTTTGATATCGGACACAAAATTGTGGAATGGCCTCTCAGCTGAGTCCAAAGAAGCATCATCCCTAAGGACTTTTAAATATAGTATTTAGGTTCCTCGTTTTTGTTTCTTGTCGTATTTAGGGTTTTCGTCAACGGTTTTAGATTTTTAAGCATTTAGATATATATTGTAAATAGATTTTCATAGTTTTCAAAGTTTATCTAATATTGTAATTAGTTTTAGCAGCGTGTGATGGGAGGGCCCCTTGAAGAACAATGATTTATTTTTCTGAAGAGTAACACTCCCTCCCTGTTGATAGAATGAAATATAAATACAATATGAAATAGAAATATGTAAAATATCGCTCGCTCCTGCTTCTCCAATCAGATGCCGGTAGATTTTTCAGCGATCGCAGTGACGGGAGTGACAGGAGCAACGGGAACGATCAAATGGAAACAGGCCCTAATAGAAACTTGTTTTTATAAACAGTTTTTGAAATAGGGCAATTTGGTTTAACCTAAAGCATATCAGTGACTTCAAATTATTCAGTTTAAATGCAAAAAAACAATTTTGTTTAATGTAATGAAACATGTAAGAAAGTTTATTGCGAAAAAAAGTAAGATAGCTACATATTTTCGCAAAATACCCCATTTCTGATACATTTATTGGCGTTTTCTACGCTAAGAACTCGTCTATGATTTTCTTGCATCTTTCAACCTAGCCTTAATCGAATTCAGTTTGTAGTTGAACCCAGCCATCGAAGTTTCAAAGGAATGAATATTTGCTCGAGACAGCAAGAGTTCAAAATAACAGAAGCTAAATCAATTCTGAAGGCTATCAAGGGATTTCTATACAACTATATAAAACAGTTTGAATCAAATTAACCGGGAGTTGAGCTTATTTTACCTATAATGAAGAATAGATTTCATTGGCCGAGAAAACGATTAGTATTGCTCCTTTTTTAGAATACATAAATCTGACTGGGACGCTAAGATTTCAGGACAAGGTAAGATTTATGAAACAATTCAAGAATAAGTCCTTCATTGAAGCTGCAAAAACAATCCCTCGTCGTACCTTGCAACAACGGAGAAAATTCAGAGACTTTGTAACCAGTCTACTATCGTTTTTAAATCATCTCAACCATGTCAGATGAAGCGTAGAGCCAAATTTTGAAAAGGGGGGGGGGGGGTGCTCACCGAGAGCAACTTGAGAGAAACAATAAAACAATGAAATAATGATATATGAGACTCTTTTTAAGGGGCTCAGCCCTATTTCTAAAAGTAGAAAGTGGGTGAACCTACCCAAGCCCCCCTCTACACTACTGTATCTTCTTCCGGTCGCAAACTAAACTATTACAGATGCCTAAAATTTCAGAAAACTTTCATAATTAAACTCATAGATTCTGTATTTTAAACAAGTCTATTTACTGTGCAAAGGGATCAAGAATCTACGTTTCAAGTAACCAGTCCTCCAAATTCTTACATTTGTTTTCACACAAGCTGCAAAAAGGTTCCATATAGGGATCAATCTAGACTTACTACTTGAGTCCTCTGTATCGCAAGGTTATTGATGAAATAATATCATTCACCCAGGAGGGCTGTACCATCTGACTTGGGTAGAGGGCGTGTCCTATATTTTTGGGTCTGTGATTTCGATTTAAATAATATATTTTTGGATATGAATAATGTTTCGAATAAGAATACTATTTTTGTAACATCTAATTATAAATATTAACGATAATAATGAGCGACGTTTCGATGTCATCTTAACATCATTTTCAAGCTAAATGAAA